>JAHWFP010272317.1:47538-76959 GCA_023313725.1 Lithobius niger
TGGAAAACGATGTAACCTACTTGGTCTTTACACGTAATGAAAGAAAGTACAGTACTACTTTCGATTGTTTTCAATCACACGATGTGTTTTTTCTACAATTTGTTTCATTAAAGTACAAGACCAAAGCAGTTACTCCTCTCTTCCCCCACGTTTGATCCCCCCCCTCCCCCATAAGAAAATTACCTCTCCCTCTGATAAGTTGTGCGACCCAATACTGTATTATGAAGTACTGAAATACCAGGTATGATATGGCACATATCCTGAGTTTGGAATGGAAACGGTGAATCATTACGAGGTATTTAAGAACTGTTTACCCCAAACCTGGGGGGGCTGTAACTAAAGACTGGTGCATTTCCGGACCCATGTTTATAGGACTTTTTCTTCTTATCTTTGATCACACAGCGGACCCTCAAAATATTTGACACCAATTTCCGAACACCCTGTATATATGTAACAAGCACGGGTAGCTGCGAGCACTGGGGCGTCAGATTCGATAGGCGTCTTGGTCCCAGCTGTACATCTCTGGCTTCCTACAGACCCGGGTTCGATCCTGGGAATGGGAAGTGTATATGTACGGGTTTTTCTCCGGTTGTTTCCCACCTGTTGTACGAGGGTTTCCTCCGGGTACTCCGGTTTCCTCCCTCCTGCGGCAAAAAACAACTGTTTACGATGGTGGTTCCTTCCACTTAACATCTGCCGCTTGGGCCTTCAAAAGCTGTAAGCTTACTGGCCGACAACGTCTATTCTATTCTATTCTATTCTAATATACTATATTTACTCTTATTGAGTATTTATAGTTGTCAAACTCTAGCCTGCATATTACTGGTAGTAGGTGCACCTTTCAGTTACCAACTTTAAGAGCCATTTGTCAACATCCGTTTTTCCTTTGCCATCGTTTATTATCCAAGCAACTTTGAGTTTAAGCTAGTTTCAAACGTGTCTGAATGAGTTTTAGGAGCTGCCAATCATAGATAGTTATTTTTAAAAGTTAATTCATGGAAATTCAAGAATCTGAAATGGAAACTTGCTCACTTAATGTAAGCCTTTTTCTGTGTTGGTAGTGGACCAGAAATATTGATGATTGGGGGTGGTTGTAAACCATTCGGTTGGAAGTTGTGTGATGTTTGGAAATGTTATGAATTATGGAGGAGATGGGATTATAATTGTTCATTGCCCTTAACCACTTTTTTACTTGACCATATTTTGAATTAATAGGATATAGGTATTTTTGGTGGATGGGGTGGTCCTGGGGCCCTCTCCAATTTGACAGTTGATTTGAAATTTAGTGCGAGTATGATACTTCAATAAATACGCCCAACATTTTTATTTTTTATCTGTGCTTACATTAGGTAGTCACTGATACTGATCAGACCAGTTTTCAGTGGTATGCAAATCAGTTTAAGAAGATTACTACAATGCTGACAAATGGCAACTGCCCTCCTTGTCTTTAATCTGTTAGCTTTTTTTTCTTTTACAATAAATCATGGTTCCATACAGTCATTTTTATTTTGGAACCGGCACCGGTTCCAGTTCCGGCAGGTGCCAAAAGCTCCAAGGACCGGCACCGGCAGCACCGGTAAATTTCGGGTCCGGTCGATCCCTACTTTTTTGCAACAAGGGTCATTGAAAGGGTCTACGACTGTTAGGAACTGAGCTACGCCCATTTTACTAGAGGCTAGTATTACAGGCACCGTTGGATTTTTCGCTCATTTTCAACTTCTATTGTGATGTGTCTAATCTAGGAGTGTAGATGACTCCAATTAGATTAATTCGAAAGGTGCGAATGTCTTCTTTGCAACAAGGGTCGTTGAAAGGGTCTATGTTAAGAACCAAGCTACGCCCATTTTACCGGAGGCTGGTATTACAGTTGTAAAAGCCGTCCGCAAGAAAACTCGCTTTTCACTTTTTTTTTTATTTTGCTCACGTAGCGCAAGGCCTCGCTTGGGCCGCCCAAAAGCCACATTATTAAAAATACTGTATCTCCGTGAAAAATGGACCAATTCGGCTGAAATTTGTTTTGCTTAATAGCCCAATGCTTTAGCTTTCATTCTGCGGGAACAGATCCCGAAATTTCATTACCGTTAATTCACAATGTCGTTAACAAAAACGTTCCAAAATCGCCGTAACGCACGCAGCGCTAGCCGCCATTTTTCGCAAATTTGTATTTACTGTAAATACCTTTGGATAATTCTTTGGCATAAAGCCACGTAGTTTAGTGCATGTTTTAGGGGGCACAAATGTCAGCATCCAATTGCTATGCTTTCATTTATCGTACATGTAAACATCGTACTTAATGTTTTTATCTAAACAGCGGTGACGATCTCTGTGTTCATAAAAAGGTTGACTACTTTTCCCATTTATTTGCGGCTGCAATTAAGTAACACCCTACGAGTTTTAAATGCGTTTCAGCATTAACTAAACTACAGTATTTAATCTTTCCCCTAGTGCTTATAACAGCAACATTTATTAACGTAAATTGTTAGCCCTACCTAGTTCGGACAACATGGCTTAGCTCTATCTTTAATATTTAGCGGACAGCAGTGTATCTTGTATTTTTTCCAGAGATCTCCCATCCTACAGTAGTGACTCGCTTTACCTTCTGCAAACTCCGAAAAATACCTTCTATTAAATTGCCAATTTATTAAATCCAGGTGAACGATAACCATCCTTCAATTAAGAGTTCAAAACTCAGCCATTTCAAGTTTCACTTTCAAAACTTTCACTCCAACGATTTTTCAATAGCTCTACTTGATCCAATGCATTTGAGAATTTAGTACAGTAGAGATTGCCATTGTCTTCGGTGCAAACGGATTCTGACTGCCTCAGCCACTCAGGGCTCAGCTTTGGCACACCTGCTCACCCACTCACAGGCCTGAATAGTAAACCAATCACGTAGCTGCTACGACCAATACTTTTGCTTGCCTTGTTGCCCAGCAACAGACCCGCCTCCTGTCAATCTTATGACGTCAATAGCCAAACAATAAAAAATCGCATCCTCGAACGTCCGCGCAGCGGCAGCCTTTTAGTATTTAACAAACGCAAGGTAAACAATCGATAGCACTTGCACCGACATTGAAGCTACGAGTCACTACGACAGTTGGGATGGAGATTACGAAGGTTCGAATGTTGCCATGCCGGGCAAGGTAGTGGTTAGGTAACTAGCGGTTATTTTAATTTTTATTTTTGGAAAAGTAACTCTAAATTTTAAACTTTAAAACGTAACTTACTTTTAACTTTAATGTCGTAAAATTTATGTTGGACTTAGCCAGCGGCATTCCTGACAACAGGCCAGCATAACGTGAGGGTTTGTCTGTTCCCTTTCAAAAAAACTTTCGTTTCTTATTTATAGAATCACCAAGCAAGCTGACTCTTAAATAATCAAAACTCTTCAGGTCTCGTAGCGTTATTTATGGTAGAACCCTGGCAATTCTACCTCGACTCGAGAGGGAAAGGTTTTAGCATAATGCATCTTGTCCAAACCTAGCTGTTGTAATTTAATGTATGTTCCATTGACTTAAACAGAAACCAACTATTTCTAGTCGAAATTGTAAATCGTGATGAACTAAAGTATTTGTTCACTAGTGAATTTTTAATGTAAAATTCCGTACTGCTTTTTACTTAAAGCCTTCTTGTTGTAAAGAAAATCAACTAGTCACCCATGTAGTGTTTATTTAAACATATTTTTAAAATAAAACCAAGAGTTTACAACTCCGTTTTGTTTCTCTGTAATTAGCGTTAATTTGAGGTTTTTAAATAACGAAAATTCATCTTATTTTTAACCTAAGAAAGAAAGCAAATTAACAGTCCCACCGTTGGTGGCAGCGACCATTGAACTTAGTTTAGCTTATAGTAACCTTTAATTAGGACGCCTATCTTTACCCCAACTTGGAGTAGAATTGAGCAGTGTTTTTATTCCGCAAAAGTAAAAACGGACACTATCAAAGTTAAGACTGAAACCGCAAACACACCAGACTAGCCGTTCTGTCCCAAGCACCCGTTGAACAGACAGCGCCGCTACACAGTCACCGTTGGATTTTTCGCATATTTTCAACTTTCAACATCTATTGTGACGTGTCTAATCCTGGTAGCTGACTCCAATTAGATTCATTCGAAAGGTGGGAGTGTCTGCTTTGCAACAAGGGTCGTTGAAAGGGTCTACGTCTGTTAGGAACCGAGCTACGCCTATTTTACTAGAGGCTGGTATTACAGTCACCGTTGGATTTTTTGCTCAACTTTCAACACCTATTGTGACGTGTCTAATTTAGGTAGACTCCAATTAGATTCATTCGAAAGGTTGGAATGTCTTCTTTGCAAAAAAGGTCGCTGAAAGGGTCTAGGACTGTTAGGAACCTAGCTGCGCCAGCTTTACTAGAGGCTGGTATTGCAGTCACCGTTGGATTTTTCGCTAATTTAAAACTTTCAATTGCTATTGTGACGTGTCTAATCTAGGTAAATGACTCCAATTGTATTCATTCGAAAGGTGGGAATGTCTTCTTTGCAACATGGGTCGTTGAAAGGGTCTACCTAAATTAGAAACGTCTCAGCACCAGTTGAAAGCAGTAAATGAGTGACAAGTCCAATACAGGTAGGTGACTTCAATTAGATTCATTCGAAGGGTGGGAATACCAGCCCCTAGTAAATAGGGCGTAGCTCGGTTATTAACAGTGGTAAGACCATTTCAAGTACCCTTGCTGCAAAGAAACAGTTCCAACTTTCGAATGAATTTAATTGGAGTCATTCACCTAAATTAGACATGTGACAATAGAAGTTGAAAGTTGAAAATGAGCAAAAAAGCCGACGGTGACTATCATACCAGCCCCTAGTAAAAAGGGCGTAGCTCGGTTCCTAACATTTGTAGACCCTTGCAAGTACCCTTGTTGCAAATAAGACATTCCCACCTTTCGAATGAATCTAATTGGAGTCATTTACCTAAAATAGACACGTGACAATAGAAGTTGAATGTTGAAAAAAAGCGAAAAATCCAACGGTGACTGTGATACCAGCCCCTAGTAAAATAAGCATAGCTCGGTTCCTAACAGTCGTAGACCCTTTTAAGTACCCTTGTTGCAAAGAAGACATTCCCTCCTTTCGAACGAATCTAATCTGAGTCCTCTACCTAAATTAGACATGTCACAATAGAGGTTGAAAGTTGAAAATGAGCGAAAAATCCAACGGTGACTGTGATACCAGCCTTTAGCAAAAACGGCGTAGCTCGGTTCCCAACACTCGTAGACCCTTTCGGATGAATCTAATCCGAGTCATCTACCTAAATTAGACACATCACAATAGAAGTTGAAAGTTGAAAATGAGCGAAAAATCCACCAATGACTGTAATACCAGCCCCTAGTAAAACAGGCGTAGCTCGGTTACTAACATTCGTAGACCCGTTCAACGACCCTTGTTGCAAAGAAGACACTCCCACCTTTCGAATGAGGCTAATTGAAGCCATCCCTTCGTCGGGATCCAGAATTAGAAACGATGTAGCAGCAGTTGAAAGTTTTAAGTTAACAGATGAAGACGTCTGTTAGCATTAAATTAGCAAAAAAATGGCCGAAAATGGCCTAAAATCCATTTTTCTCGAAAACCATAAGAGATTTGAAAAAAAATGTATGGGAAAGACATTGTAGATTACAGTATTGCAAACAACTTTTATCTCAACAGTTTTTCATATCTCTAACGGTTCTTCCATAATCGGCCAAATTACAAAATTGGGCGCCATTTTGGCCGCCATCTTTAATGCCTAATAAATTAAATACGTATTTCCAAAGTGGCAACATGTGGGAAAACTATTCTTTGGGGTGTAAACAACAACTCCCAAGTGAAAAATCAAAGTTGGCAAAATGTGCACAGTAGCCCTAATTTCCTACAACTGCTTCCTGACTATGAGTAGTTTGATGGTGTAATCTTTGTTGTATTGAAGTTTTGTTGGGTTCTGGTTGTTTAAGAGCCAATCGTCCAAGCAGGCACTTGCTTCTATATCTTTTTGGTGGAGGTGTGCTGGAATGGATTTTAATACCATGGTGAAGATCCTTGGGGCTATGTTGAGTCCGAAGGGTAGGCAACAGAATTGGAAGACTTTGCCTTGGTAGAGGAATCGAAACAGCTGTTGTATGGATGCGTGGAGTGGGACATGAAGATAAGCATCTTCTAAGTCGATCGATAGAAGTCGTTGGGCTTTAGAAAATATCGGCTTGTTTCCATCTTGAAATGATGATTTTCTGTATAAGATTCAGTGGTTTAGGTTGAAAATCATTCTCTTGCCTCCTGACTTCTTGGGTCTGAGAAAGATGTTGCTGTAAAAGCCTGGGCTTAAACGGAGGACAGCATTGCGAAATTGCTGTCTTGTGTAGTAGTTCGTTGATCTCTGCTGTCAGTTTCGAGTTGGGAGGTGAAATACTAGAAAAAAATGATTCTCTAAAACTGTTACAGCCATTTATTTTATTATTTCTGTGCATCTTAATGAATAAGTATTGCGTGAAAGTAGTTATAGGTTCCTCTAAAAGGTAAAATGAAACTATGAAAATAAAAATAATTTGTTCAACAAATAATTATTACCCTATTTTCCGAGACTTTATGTCCAACTTGATCCATACAAGAGTAAAACAACACCATGCGGACGTACGAAACAAAGTTGAAACCAGCAGCATAGCCACCCACTGCATGGAGACAAAGCATCCGATTGACTGGAAAAATACAGAGACGCTCCTAATTTCTAACAACAGAAGTGACGCACATCTACGAGGACTAGAGTCCCTCGCTATTGTTGAGCACACCAAAAAGCACAAGAAATTAATGAATTTACAAGGGCCATCAAATCCCACCATTAGCCATTTAATAAGCAGAGAGGTTAGCGCTCACCTAGAAACGCATTGGAACAAGCAACAGCGTAATATACGAGAGGCTACGGAAGGCGCCGTTTTTCAAAACACAAAATGAAGACGTAGTTGGAGACGGAGAACGGACTGAAACTTAGTGCCTGAGGAAGACAGATGTGAAGCAGTTATACCACCAAACTTGCTAAAGCTGTCGAAAATTCGCAAGATATTGTGAGATCGAGTTTTAAAAGATCTAATATCTTAACTTGGTGAAGATGAGTGTTAATCAAGTTGGACATAAAGTCTCGGAAAATATTGTAATTTTTCACCGTAAAGAACTCCATCATTTGTTTACTGAAATTATTACCCTGTTTGTATTCGGTCAAATTTTTTCCGAGTCCGAGCCGGGTCAAAAATAGCATTACCCGGACCCGGGTCGGCTATTTACCCTCACTCGGTCAAACCCTACTTCCGATGTGGATGGATCGGAGGAGAGCTTTTCACAGATTGTGTTGACGGCTGTGTTCAAGACATCAGCTTGTGATGCAGCTCTGAGGCCCATTCGGATGCACTTGTCATTGTCCAGTAAGACTAATGTGGACGAATGTCGGGACGTCAGCACGTTTGGGGAGGTGAAGGGCCGTTCCAAAGTACATCTTGACTTCCGCTGTTAGGAATTTGGATTCAGGGTAGGTTTCATAAGTTATTCAATGATGCTGCACCTTCACCCGACGGTCTGAAAAAGGTGGTTTCACTGCCTGGTCTTGGAGGAGGGAGTTCTTTGTCCAGTTCCAAGGATTCACCTCGGCCCAGAATGGTACCTTCATTACGCAGCAAGCAGGTGAGAAGGGTCGTCGATTGGCCTAGAAGGGGTTGTTGGTTGACGTTCTTGTCTCGTGGAGCAAACCCGAAGCCAGTGGTTAACCACGATTGATGACTGGGACATCAGCAGACTTGGATGGCTTGTAGAGCAAACAGTCTGGAGTAATGTCTTCCGCTATCTTTAATAATTTGTGTTGTCATCGGTTTCCGGGTTCGGGAAGCGAATGCGTCCGAGATGGCTGGCATTCGTTGTTGCATGAATAGCGATATTCGCATTCGTGGAGGCATTCGCATTCGTGGCGGCATTCACATTCGTGACGGCATTCGCATTTGTGGCTGCATTCGCATTCGTGGCGGCATTCGCATTCGTGGCGGTATTCGTATTCGTGACTGCATTTGCATTAGCGACGGCATTCGTATTCGTGACTGTATTTGCATTCGCGACGGCATTCGTATTTGTGGAGGCATTCACATTCGTTATGGCATCCGCATTCGTGATACATGCATTCATGAGCGAAGCGGAGTCGGCAGCAATCACCGGTAAGTGGTGTGAAGTGCGGGGTCTCTTCGAAGCACGGTGGGAAGAGACTGAGCGCTTGTTTGCTTGAAGCAGTAGTGGACGTGACCTATTCTTCGATTCACTTTGCTTTAGCCGAGAAGGATACGGAAGGCTGCGGCATGGTGACAGGGTTTCGATAGCCAAATTCGTCGATGGCATAAGCCATCATGCGGATGACGTCGGAATGAAAGATCGATCAACCTCCTCTGGAGGAGCGGGACGATAGATCCAACGGCAGTTTGGGTGATTGGGTTTGAGCTCGTAGTAGCTTGTGCTGTTGTCTCAGACGAATGTAGGCTTGGCATGCTTCTTGGTAGCCCGCTTCAAAGGAGGAGAGGTGCAAGCTGAAGACATGGAGTGTTGGCCTACGGGAAGTGAGGACGCGGTATCGGTGTTCAGCACATCCTTAGCGGCATTCACATTCGTGCTGGCGTCATGGTGCACAGCAGTGGTTGGATTCCATGCGGCATTCACCTTTGTTGCTGAGGTCGAAGCGAGAAGAGCAGATTCAAGGGTATCGGGAACACAGGCGGGCACTGCCGGGGTCCGGAAAGGAATTTTCATAACCTCGTCGGGCGATTCGGACATCCTTCTTTGACGAGAAGTGGCTAGCTAGAAGATTTTCAGGACGAATGTTGGGAGACCTACCAGCGAGGACATGCTCTGGAGTAAAAATGATGGTCAACGAATGCGCAAGTGCACTTTATTATATAAGAGAGGCTTGATCACATAATCAGTTTACTTGTTGTCCACTGTGATACGCAGTCGGGTTGCGACGCCGGCGGTTACTGGGCACCGAAAAACCTCCAGGGAGACAGCGACGTTCGAGGAACTTATGAAAAAATAAACAGGTTATAGTTTTTTCAGCAACAAGAAATTACTTTATACAGCACACACACAAAAAAGGTTGGTGTGGGAGGTTCGTTAATGTGCTGATGTGCTGTAGTGATCAAAGGTACACACAGCTTGTGGCCATACAAACCCTGACAACTACTGCACAACAATGCAAGGGACTGTAGCAAATTGTACAGTTATGATGAGTAGTAAATAGTCACCTTCAACAAAAGTCCATTCTTTATTGACAGAAGTTATACCTGATGAAACCATTTCTTCCGATGTACTTTCCACAACAGAAAACTGAAAAGTAGAAAAATCACAATATTTAAATTTTTTTTAGCTGCACCTAATGAAATGCAACAGCCAGACAGATCTGGCAGAGACGACAATTACTTTTCGGGAAGATAAAAATGATACATTGGGTCGTTTTGTCAGCCTGGGATTATATAAAGTTTATCTGTCCAACCAGACCTGGTTCCACGGCTTCGGCTGGGCAAGGGTCAAATTTGCCGCCAAACCAGACTTTAAATTCGCTGTGGTTAAAGTCACTTAATAAACGACCACACTACACCTTACAGAAAATAGGACACGCAGGATGAGCTTCTCATTTCAGTCGGTATTGACCAATACTAGAGAGATAATCGGACCACATGGCATAAAAAAATACCTAAACAAATATACTTTCATTTCTAGTGACAGATTTTAACGTTTAAAACTTTAAATACATCATAGTTTTTCCACCGCTTTCCAAAATGGACCAGTTTGTCATTATATTATTATGCCACGACCACCACACAGTTCGAGCAGAAGGGAGTTTTCTACTGCATCCCTTGTGAATCATGTGGAGCCGTGTAAATAAGGGAGAAAACCGTACGGAAAGGAGGCACCATGAACAGTTTTGCCATTCACGACAAAACACGTAGCAAGCATGTCATTAGTGCAGTTGCACTTTGATTCTCCTCCACTTCAATGATGCCCACCTTCAAGGATTGGAGTCTCTGGCCATCGGACACTTTAAAACTCAGTGCGTCCCCCTTATGAGCATCACCAGTCCCACCTAAAATGCATTGATCTTCTTCGACCCGAACTATCTGCCAAACTCCAGCATAGTACTGAACGGAGATCATGTGTAAAGATCGGTGGTGGCTGCAACAATGCTGTAAATTCGAAAACAACAAGTGTACACAAGTGTACACAACAAGTGTAATCTCATCTCGCACCCAGTAAACTTTTCAGTCAGACAAAGACAGACATCCTTTCAGACATCCTTACTTTCCATCCTTGCATGCATGCCAGTACTATTTTCAGGGACAATGATTTTCCACTATTCCGCGGAATTAACAGTAATTGTTTTAGCTTGAAATTTCTTGGTGTTATGCCAACCTTAGCAAGTGTGACTCTTTTAAAGATCGTGGACAAGTTGAAATTTTTGCAGAAATCCCAAATACTCATGGATTTTGTGTTATTTTTGGCTTTTTCCAACAATTAGGTATTCATAATAGCAGGTGTAGGCACGAATTTAAACTTCTATGTGAATTCTAGATTGTTGAGATGCACACAAATTGTTGTAAACAAGGAACTATACCTTCACCTTTTCGGCAGTAAAGCTGCCAACCTGCCACCAAAGTTTAACTTTTTTCTCCTAAATATAACCTTTTTTAATTTGTCGCAGAAAATGACAATTTGTCCCTCCGAATGTTGTGATTGATGGCCACGAAAAATCATTGTCCCCAATCCCAACAAAAATTCAATAGGACCGTTTTTTTTGCCCCCCTTTCTTTTGTAGTGTTAATTCGTTTTTCATAATTCCTGGAGTTCGTTAGGGTATCTTTGTCTGATGATGAAACCTTTTCACCAAGCAAAGATACCTCAATGAACCTACGGAACCCGCACAACAAGGGATTGTGAAATTAGTGACTCCCGATCCCACTTTAGGCCTAACAAGAAAATGGAAATTGTTCTAATCTTCAAATCCAGAGGAGGTCAAACAGAGGGACCACCACCAACAGTGACTAGTACGAGGAAACGGTTGAGGAAAATTTGGATTGTGCGGCAGCATGTCTCTCTAGGTGGATGCTCTTTTGTGTATCTGAAGAAGGGGGAAGGAAGATTGTGGTGTCACCATAATAAACTTATACTTGCGGTCCACTGAAAATTCACATCCGTACTAACTCCCACCAGTGTTGTGCAAGATTGGATATTTGGTAAGGCGGTATTGTTTACGTGATACGTTAACTTTTAGCTTGCCGCGACAATTACTCTGTCAGTTTGCTGTTATTTGTTAAACTAAGCTAATGAGCCAAGTACTCACTAAATTTTGCATCAATGATATTTTTTTTTGAAAACAAATTGCATATCCTTTGTCTACATATTTTTAGCAGCTGCCAGCTGGTAATGAACTTGAACAAGGACAAATCCATGACGGTAGAGAGTGCGAGACCCCCATCTTGAATTTGCAATAGGAAGGTATATCAACCTCACCTACCCTCCAGGTTTGGTGAATAGGGTGAAAATAAAGGCCATTGGGATGGAAAGGCAGTGTAGAGTGGATAAGCGTAGTATGGAAAAATTTGGTGAAAGAAAAATGGTGATCCTACCAGAGAATTTGTTTTGGAAGGAGAATCGAAGTTCACTGAGTAGACTCCTCCTCACTGTGTTACCTATTTGTTACATATTGGGATATCCCTTTGCTGTCGGCACCTTTCATCCATACTAATTTGCATGCAACTTAACCTTAATTTATGAAAAACTTACGTCTCCCGCCACCTCGCCCCTCTTTCTCTCTCGTGTCTATCTCACTACTGTCTTTTGCAGCTGAGCCCGAAGAAGCACCAGGGAGGCGGGCGGGTAATGAAGGTAACACTGTGTCGTTGGATTCTACTCGGGTGAACTTCGATTCTCCTGCAAGAACAAGTTCTCTGGTAGAATCACCATTTATCATTTGTAGACTCTTCCTCACTGTGTTACTTATTTGTTACATATTGGGACAGATTCCACACGTGGTGCTTCGGCCAGCCCCGTTTCCTGTACCGCATAGACGACCGAGATCCCGTATCCGGTGCAACAGTGTCCCCCTCCAAACCAGCTCCCACACCCCAGAGGGAACGTCCGGCGACGACTAACGAAGAAGGCCCCAATCAGTCAATGTCAGAACCTGTGAATCCTGCCACGCACAGGACATTGCACAGTCACGGCCCAGGACCGAACACCAAGCCACACCACGAGTCCAGCACCAAGGCAGGAACCTCACCAAATTCTATTCCACACTTCACACCGCATGAAGGCAACCATCATACCGACTATGGTGACAGAAACCACGTGTACCACATGGCCGAGGCACCTCTGCAGAGGTACCCTAGTACTAACTCAACCACCAGCCTAACCACTAAGCCATCACCGTCCATCGAAGAGCATGTAAGCAGACGAGCCACCAGTCAAACCACCTCATCTACCATATCAACATAACATCCCCTGCCCTGCGCAGGGTCACTCGTGCGTACTCAGTCATTCACCAAAAATTCTGTGCACCAGACCCGTGTAGCCAGGCAAACCTGCAGGCATAACCGCTGTGGTTATTCGCCAAACACCCCCCACGCCAAAAATCAGCAGGGAAAGAGAATCAACTATAGCCCCAGCTCTGAGGCCTTACTCCCTAGCCACTGTACCTGCAAGGACAACGTTTCAGGATTCCATTCAACCACCACCCACTCTGCAGTGGCAAATCCAATCCGTGGCGATTATCCGCCACACAACCAATAGGTTTAATTGTGATTTAAATACTGCACATCTGAATCTGCCTATAAATAGGACACTGACAGTTCATTCAGTTCTCAAGTAGCACGACTTCTCAAGTAGCACGACACATCTACGAACTCCTATCCATCGTAACTTCAACAGCTGCCCGCAATTTTATCAATTAGCTCACATAATATAAAGGAAAATTATACACTATGTAGCGGCACTACCAGTTCTCAAAGGTGCTTGTGGTAACGTCTACTTCTGGTGTACATGCCGAAACGTTGTTAACTTGCGAAAGTGACTATTTTTACTTTTGCGGTAAAATTCACATAGCTAATCCTACTCCAGTGTGGTATAGAGATTAATGTCCTAAACTGTAGGCTAAGTTCAAGCTAACTATACTATGGTCGCTGCCGCCAACGGTGGGTACTGTGTAAAAGCTAACCTAAGGCTTTAAATAAAAATGGTTTTTAGTTATTCAAAACACTAGCAATAAATCGTCACGAAGAAAAACTGGGGTTTTAAACTCCTGGTTTTATTTTAAAACATGGTTAAAGATGAAACACTTTACAATGGTTCCCTAGTTGTTTACATGAAACTTGGAAGGCTTTAAATAAAAGCACACTTAAGAATTTTTACAGTAAATTCGCTTATAGAATTTTACAATAAAAATTTGGTTGGAACTACACAAGTTTGTTTACGATTTTGATTAGAAAAAGCTTTGAGTTACCTAAACTCTTTTACATTATTAAATGCACCTAGCAATAGAATAAAGTAAGCAGTAAATTATTAACGCACTTTAGCGATAAATAAAATATGAAAATTTTAACAAGTTTAAAATTAATTTTTACTATCCTAAAATACTCACCTTCAGTGATTTATGCTAAAATCGCTATTTTGGCTTTTCGTTGCCCAAAAAAAAACCAAAATAACCTTATTTTGTTGTCTCCGTGAGTTTTTCCCTCTGCCCGCCAGGTGCACAAATGCCGCCGCCATCTTGGAATGATCCTCACATTCGCTTATTGAACCTTTCTATTCAGCGAAGCGGGGAGGCGGGTGGGTTTCCATTACTGAAGGTGAGTATTTTAGGATAGTAAAAATTAATTTTAAACTTGTTAAAATTTTCATTTATTACTATCTGCAAAATACTGACCTTCAGTAATTTATGCTGACTTTGTCGTCCTGGTGGAGGGCCGCTGAAACTAGAATCCCCTAGATCAACGTAACCTTCCTATCCCTCCATAGGAAAACAGGCCTAATTGGGAACACCCTCAATGAAGGCTAACAATGGTATACTCAAACACCAGTAGCATACTCAGAAATAGGATATCTCCTGAAATTAAGCTGGATATTAATCCTTAAAAGGTTAACAACAAGAACACGAGTTCATACACTGTAAGAAAGAGTTACAACACTACCAACCTCTTATCTAGTGCGTGTCCATCTGGCACCCTTGTGTGGACTTCCACCTGTGGGTCTTAATGTTCTGTGTGACATTATCCCCCAGTGTGGTCTGCTCACCCCAGTGTGGTGTGGCATTTTCTTCTTAGTGGTTTCTGCGGTGTGTTCCAGCAACAGGGGTGTGCTGTCTTTCATGCGTGAAGGCCTCCATGCTCTTTGTGACTTGTCTTTCACTCGAGTTGACGGCTCTCACTGCTGTGATTACCAAGGCGCATTATACATGTCTAGTGGTAGAACCTCTGTCCCGCCACAACATGATCCCTTATCACCTTCTCACCTTGTTGGCCGCTCGTGTCCCGCAGATAGTAACTCACAAACGTGTTCCGATTGTTCCAGGCGCATGCTGCCACCACCTCGTCCAGAGGCGTTCCACTGCCATACGCCCACGATGCAGCCAGCGCCCTTAGCTCATGAGCTCTAACTTCCCTTGGAAGATCCATGCAATCTTCCCCCAGCTCATAAGCCCTCCGAATGACAGCGCAGATCCACTTGCCCAACTTGAAGGGTGTCATGGTTTTATTAATTGCTTGGTTGTATGTTTCGTCTACCTGCAAGAATAAGGGTGCTGGGCCTTCCTCCTCCATGTCCGAGACCTGATCTGCAGTCCTGGCCAAATAATGGCGCAGCGCCCAAATCGGGCACTGCAACCTCTCCTCGTCTTCCGTGTGGACTAGTGGGCCCAAGGCCGGTATCACCACCGGTTTTGGTGCTACATTTGGTCTAGAATTCTTCGCCGTGAAGTGAGCGGGGAAGGAAAGCGATACTTTCGACCAGTCCCCTGAAAACCTGATGTGGTTCCGTCCTCTGAAAAACGCTGCCACTTCACTCTGCCGAGCTGCAGTAGCTAACGCCGTCAGGAAAACTGTTTTTTGAGTGAGGTGCAAAATCGACGCTTTCCTAAGCGGTTCGTAAGGTGGGCTTGACAGGCTCTTGAGCACTAAAGGCAGGTTCCATTTTGGGAAAAGTGTCCTCGTTCTTGGCCTCGCCTGGTCGAACCCTAGTATCACTTTCGACATCAGTGGGCTTTCAACCACGCCCGTGTTTCCTGAGCAGGATAACACAGAGTTGACCGCTGACCTGTATCCCTTGATAGCTATCGGTGTTAACCTTTTGCGAAACAAGTCTTCCAAAAACTCCGCTAACTCGAACACGGAAGGGTTGCACGGGTTGACGTCATTGCCTGAGCACCACACGAACCACTTCTTCCACTTAGATTGATAGTTTCTACGTGTGGATGCCTTTAAACCTCCGATGACCCTCTCTGCCACCTTCACGGAACAGCCCTTTTTCAGCAGACTACTCCTTAGAGCAGCCACCCGTGAAGATGCAGAATCCCGGGATTCTGGTGTAGGGTCCGTCCCTTGTGCTGCGAGAGTAGCCTTTCTGTGACAGGTAATCGGACTGGTTCCTCTCTCGAGTTCGTGGATGTCGGGAAACCACGCCGCCGCCACCGGCCAGTATGGAGCTACCAAAATGAACATCCCTGTCGACTCTCTGATTTTGTTGAGAACGCTCTGTAGCATCGAAAAGGGTGGGAACGCGTAAGCAAACATGCCCTCCCATGGTAAGGACAGGGCGTCCGTCGCCCAGGCTTGACTGTCTGGGAAGGGGGACACGTAGTTCTCCAGCTGCTTGTTGAAGCGAGTTGCAAACAGGTCTACTATCGGTTGGCCCCACTTCTCGAAAAGTGCTTCGCAAATCTTCTCGTCCAGCTTCCATTCCGTGGTCAGGATCGTGTATCCTCGTGACAACTCGTCTGCCCAGACATTCCACTTCCCGGCGATATGACGTGGCACCAGAGTGGTCCTGTTCTGTTCGCAGAAATACATTAGGCTGGAAGTTTCGTCCATTAACGCTCTCGAGTGCGTGCCCCCTCCTTTGCAGACATAGGCGACCGCCGTCGAATTGTCTGCCATCACCCCGATCACTTTGTCCATCACAATTTCGTTCCAAAGGGCTAATGCGTACCGCACTGCTCGCAATTCCCGTACATTGATATGGAGTTCCTTTTCCTGATCCGACCACTGTCCCGCAGCTTGTAGACCTTCCATGTGGGCTCCCCAACCCGATGCCGATGCGTCGGAAAACAGTAGCCTCTCTGGGGTCGGTTCTCGCATCAGTACTCCTTGCTCCAACATCCCCGGAGTCAGCCACCACTCCGCACCTTCTGATGGGAAGCGTTGTAGACTCACCCAGTCTTTCCAACTGCGTCTCGGGTAACACTCGTCCTTCCTGAACCAGTGGAGTGGCTTCACTTTCCACTGACCCAGGGGTACTAACCTTGGAGTCCGCAATTCCTATGGCCGATGCCAATTCCTTTGCGGATATCCGCTGTCTCTGGAGCAGCATCCTCATCGCCTCCCTCGTGGCTACGATCCGTTCCGGTGATGGTCTACCTAGTCCCACTCGCGTGTCGAACTCGGCACCAAGAAAAATGAAAACTTGTTGAGGGTTGAACTTTCAGAAGTTGATGCCTAGTCCCAATCGACAGAAAAGTGCAGTGCAATGCCGAAGTTGGCGCCTCAGATCCTCCGTCGACTTGTTCCTTATCAGCCAGTCGTCCAAATTTGTTGCTGATGCAGCTTGGCTATCACAGGTTTCATCAGCCGTGTGAAGACCTGCGGGGCCGCCGAGAGTCCGAAAGGCAGAGTCTTGAACTGGTAAGACACCCCCCCCCCCCACTACTAGGCGAAAGAGGTGTTGCACATCTGCGTGCAGTGGGACGTGAAGGTATGCATCCTTGGGGTCTATAGATGCGGTAAACTCCTTCAGTTGAATCACTTCCCGAATGGACCCTATGGTCTCCATCTTGAAGCGTTCTTTCACAATGTGAGAGTTCAGTCTTGTCAAGTTGAAAATGAGCCGCTTTCCTCCTCCCTTCTTGGCAATAACCCTCACCGGACTCCAGAAGCCCTTGGAGTCCGGTGGCGCGACCATTAGCGCCCCTTCGGCCATTAGTGTTCGCACCTCGTTCTCCAAATCCAGGTCTTCCGCAGTGTCCTTCGCCCAAACCGGTGGTTCTTCTGCTAGCGCTGGACGGGAGGAAAATGGAGGATAGTAGCCGTGCTGGATGGTGTCTAGGATGAACTGGTCGTCCGTCAGCTGCTTCCATTCTTCCAGATGCCAAGTCAATCTTCCTCCCACCTGCCGGGGCGAGGTTCGCTCGCTGAACGTCACTGACGGTTGGACCTCCTTCCCCTACCTCTGAAGGAACCCCTTCCACGTGGAAACCTAGAACTGCCTCTTCCGCCCCTGGAAGGGGCCGAGCCACGAACGGGTGTGCTGTCGTTCAGCTTGTCCGTCTGGGTTGGCTTGCGCCCTGAGCCTCTGTTCTCCCCCCCCCCTTGACCTTGGCCCCTGAAGCTGTTCTGGAGTCTGCCGAACGGTCTCCTACCCTTCGTTAGGGGGAAAGCGTTCCCCGCTGTCGAGAGCGGTTTGGTCTTCTCCTTCAACTCCGGCGCCAGCGCTAGTAACTTTCCGTTGATCACCTCCGACGACGCATGGATGGGGAGCAGCCGTAGTTGACCAGCAATGTCCGTGGGAATCTGTGTCGCAGACTCCAATAGCGCGTCCCGCTTTCTAAACACTGAATTCATTAACAGTCTCGAGGACCAGTTAAGGCTATCCCGCTGAAAGGAAGAAGCCCTTTTCATGAGGTGCAGGCATTCTCTAACGTTCTTGTTCTCTCGTAGCTCCGGTCTATTGCGCACTAAAGATTTGATCGCCGCAGTCGAGGCTGAGTACATCAGTTCGGCGTGTGAAGTGGCACGGATTCCGCACCGTAGCATTATCTCGTCCTCGTCGTGCAGATTGAGAGGCGTGCGGATGACTGCGGGTGTCCTGAGTACAGAGTCCATTTCAAGCTCCGCTTTTAGTCTTCTGTACAGCCGTACCGGCTGAGAAGACTATTGCAACGACTTTGTCCGTCCGTCCGTCAGTCGCTTTTTTCAACTTCGCAACGGTACCAGAAATTGACGACCACTGTTTACAACGTTCGAGTCAGTGTCAAAAGTTAGTTAAATAACATGGCAAATGAAAACATCGTTGCCTCCTTATAGCTAATAGACTTCTTTGACGTAACTAAATTAAATAATAACATTTCATCGTCGAATTGAAATCATAAAGGTTTGTGTTAATGCAGCCGTAAAAACAAAAACATTGTAGCTTCGTTTAAAAGAGTCTTGTCGCATTGTTGCATGAATGAATAGGCTTACGATTGAACCAAATTCTCCATTAGGCCTATCTGCTACTTACCAAACTAAAACTGCCGTTAAAAAAATTAGGCCTAAAAATTTAAAATTAGATCTAAAATCACGTTACCATGGCAACGTCAATAGTTGCTACGAGTCGCTGCTGCAGCGTTTCTCCTGTTCCTTCCCTACTACCACTGATCTATATGGGCTACGTTGCGCATTACGTTGTAACACTTTAACTGTGTGCGCGGAGGCATACCGTGTTGCAAAAATGAATAGGCTTATTGTATACAATCCAAGTCTCCGTTAGTTGCTACTCACGAAATTAAAGTTGTAAATTAGGCCTAAACGCTGACAATTACGCCTAAAAAGTAAAATCGGCTTAAAAGTTAACACATTTGTAACGGGCAATTGTGATGGTTACTGTTTTTAGATTCTATAATAGAGATAGCTGTTGTAGTACATGCTAGAGGTGTGCGCCTCAACATGATTGGAAGTGGACGATCTGTACAGAAGACCAATGCGACTAGATAGTCGCTGTAGCCCCTTGTTTCTGTGATGTACTCCGCTTCCGGGAGTGTTTTGTATCGTTTTTTGGATGGGGCACCTTTCCCTGTTGATCTGAAAAACATGTTGGTTTTCTTTGGGTCATGGGCCGGTAAGAGTTTGGACAACGAAATCGGTTTGTCGTCACTTCTCGTCAGGGCTTCACTGTTCAGTAACTGTCGAAAAGCCACCGCTGATTGTGGAAGGTGCAGTTGCTGAGCCTTTATCATTCCTGAATTAGCGTAAGTGTCCATAGGGGGCTCGTCCGGGTCTTCTTCAACAGGTGCCGCCTCTTTTGCATACCGAGTCTCGCGTAGATGTTTAAAAACATAGCCGGCAAAAGTCTTCCAGTGAATAAAGCCTGGGCGTTCTTCAAACGGATCAAAGCCCTTCTTGACCTTCTTGCACATTGCGTGACCAGGGTCAGGTTCGTGTTTCCGTTTTGACAACTTTCGTTCACTTAAAGTTTCGACCTGACAGTTTTTCCCTGAACGTCCCTTTAATGCATTTTCCGGTGTGTGCAGGCTTTTGGTGCAACTCTTCAGTGCTTCCCTTAGTACCTGAAGATGTTCCTCTAAATGATCACGTCCGTAATTTGCTTCTCCCTTCGTAGGCGACGATCGGCGCACCGCCGATTGTCGGCGCAACGGCGATTGCCGGCGCGTCCCTGCCCTTGGTGACCTCTCTTTCCCGGGCGAATCTCTGGGGCCTTTCCCCGATCTATGTCCCGGCAACGAATGCTTGCTCCTGCCGTGCGATGGGGACCGCGACCTGCGCGGCGACGCGCTGCACCGGCCGCCGCCCCGGCGTGGTGATTCTCGGCGTCCCGGCGACCTCCGGCGATACTCGACGCCTCGTTACGCACGGGCGACGTGCTGTTATCCGACTCACTCAGCGGAGACCTCTGCTCGTCGCCGACCCACATTTGCTTAGCCATCTCTAAAAACCTCGCAAACCCGTCGCCCTCCGGCGCCATTTTGCCGCGCTCGAGTCGACCTTTGTCGCTCAGCGAACTTGAGCCCTTTTCCCGTTCGCATTCCCTTTTCTCGGGAGCGGACTGAGATTTTGACACTTTACTACACTTTAAACTTGTGTCGGCTCTATCCCTGCGGTCGCCTCAGAAATTCTTTCCGTCCGTGTGACGACCGCTAGGGGTGGATGTTTTTCCACTTTTCCTGCCACTCTCATCCACTTTTTCCATCACTTTTTTACTACCATCCTTCCTAGGAATAACACTTGAGTTGCCTACGTTACCCCCTTTGGATGCGATAACACTATGGCTCTCAAGGGCAGCGCTCGACTTTAGGGTGGTCGTGCAGCTCATTTTTATTTGCATTTTCTCATTGTCCGCCGCCATTTTCTCATCCCCCAGAAAGGCACGTTCGTTATCGTTCATGGGAGCCACAGAAACACTTGCATTAATAATTTTCTCACTCCCCTCGATAGGCTTATGAGCTTTTAAAAGATCAGCGAAAGAGGCCAAAAGTTCAGATTTAAAAGTGTCAATTTTTGTCTCCAACGATTTATTAATGTCTTTAGTAATAATCGCCCTGGATTCGTCTGTCCTTAGGTTAGCAGTGACCGCCGCCATATTTTTTGCAGCTAATACGACCGCACCCAAAGAGTTAGGGGCATAAACCGTCTTATCGGCTTCAACAAAACCGTCAAAGTCCGGTGACGAAATGGTAATAGAGTCCTCGTGAAAATAGCAGGTGCGTTGGGGTCAACCCCCATTAATCTCAAACGATCCTTTTTCCTACCGGCCTTTTTCTCCTTGTTGGCTCGCTTGTTGTCTGTCTTGTGCCAGGTCCGCAACACGTGTGTGATGGCCGCCGCTTCGTGTAACGCGCACAGATCACAAAACTGATTCACAAAATCACATTCCCTACATTTGAAACACGAAGGGTGAAAATCCTGTGGTGTTTTGACGCACGTGAAGCTTGGGTAGTTACCCGTCTTGAGTTTCTCGCGAATCTTGTTCTCTGTATCACTCACGTTCGTCATTTTTGAACACGAAAAATCCTAAACACGTTCACGCTTCAACGTGCCCAAGCGAATGTGAGGATCATTCCAAGATGGCGGCAGCATCTATGTTAACAGAGCAGCGCGCCTGGCGGGCAGAGGGGAAAACTCACGGAGACAACAAAATAAGGTTATTTTGGTTTTTTGGGGGCAACGAAAAGCCAAAATAGCGATTTTAGCATAAATTACTGAAGGTCAGTATTTTGCCGATAGTAATAAACTCAATGTTGAATGTACAGCACCTAGCTCCTACAAACAACCGTCAAAATAATCTAGTTAAAGTTGGGTACCAAACCTTAGGAGTACTCTGCTCCTGCGATAATAATGTGAGTAATCATAGTGATCTTTTGATTATTTAGGTCAACACCTAGGGTTAACTTATAATAAAGAAATAAAAGCTATTTTTTTTAGGAAGGGATACACTAAAACCCTTAAATTATGATGGACTGTTGTCAGGAATGCCGATGGCAGAGTCCAGCATAAAAATCTACTAAGTGAGATTTAGCATTAAATTTAAGTTGAAAAATTTAGAATAATTTTCCTAAAGATTTTAAGTTAAAAGTACAACTAGTTACCTAAACGACTACCTTGCCCAGCATGGCAACTGACGGACCTGGAATCTCCATCCCAGCCTTCGTAGTAACCTCTCTGTATAAGTCTGATGTGAGCTATGCTGTCGAATGCATTGGGGCAATTGCTTTTAAGGGGGAAGAAACCGCGGACATATGCGATGACTGCTTGTTTTGACGGCCGGATAGGCAGGCTACTTAGAGGAGGGAATTCTGTGCTTTCTCCAGAGCCAAGCTGCACCACGTGAGGGCTTTAAAGGGAACTGTAACGATCTGAATTGGCCTTTTAGAGGGGGAGACTACGGGAATTACACTGATTGGCTGGAGCTTCTGAGCTCTCAGTGGCTGAATCCAGGACCGTTGGAGCCTTTGAGGTTTTGGGGTTCTGGAATGGATTGATGGATTATGATGGAAATGGTCTTTTACGTTTGAAATTGATTTGACTATAACTGGCTGAGTTTTTAACGGATTTATACAAGGATAGGCTTGAATTAAAGCTGTACTCGAGAGCTTTGCCAAGAGCACGTCGTAAATAACAAGTTTTAATAAACAAGTTTTAATAAACAAGTTTTAATAAACAAGTTTTAATCGTCTTCACCAAGTTAAGATATTAGATCTTTTAAAACTCGATCTCCCACACCTTCACATCTGTCTTCCTCGGGCACTAAGTTTCAGTCCGTTCTTCGTCTCCAACTACGTCTTCATTTTGTGTTTTGAAAAACGACGCCTTCCGTAGCCTCTCGTATTTACGATGTTGCTCGTTCCAATGCGTTTCTAGGTGACCGCTAACCTCTCTGCTTATTAAATGGCTGATGGAGGGATTTGATGGCCCTTGTAAATTCATTAACTTCTTGTGCTTTCTGGTGTGCTCAACAATAGCGAGGGACTCTAGTCCTCGTAGATGTGCGTCACTTCTGTTGTTAGAAATTAGGAGCGTCTCGGTATTTTTCCAGTCAATCGGATGCTTCGTCTCCATGCAGTGGGTGGCTATGCTGCTGGTTCCAAACTTGCTAAAGCTGTCGAAAATTCGCAAGATATTGGGAGATCGAGTTTTAAAAGATCTAATATCTTAACTTGGTGAAGATGAGTGTTAATCAAGTTGGACATAAAGTCTCGGAAAATATTGTAATTTTTCACCGTAAAGAATTTGTTTACTGAAGTTTTAATCAAAAACTGCGATGTTAGGCACCACAACTATTGAAAGGGGGGGGGGGGGGGGAATGGAGCTTGCAGCTCAAACTGAATAAACTGTTTAATAGAAGGGATATTTCGAAGTTGAAGGCTACGAATTGGTCACTACGGCTGGGAACTGAGATCTCTGAAATAAAACAAGATGCTGTCCATATACACTGTCCCTATTAGTAAATAAGCAATTAAAAATGGGGATTTTACGTTGAGGTTTCATAATGTTCAAAATTTGATCAAAGGTTTAACTCACCGCCACACAACCAATCGGTTTAATTGTGCCAGCAGAAGGACAAAAGATAAGGGACGAAAGATAAAGTGTTGGTCTATTAAACGGTGAAAAGTTCAGTCGTTTTAGTCCATTATTTGCTGAGATGTAGCCGTTTGAAGTGGAGGTACTTTTGGTGAATGGCCAATGTCTAGGCCTACGCTGATCAGCGCAATAAAAAAATAGTGAAAATCAAGTTTTTGGAGGACTGCCACTACACGCCCCCACACAGGGGACTTTATGGTTCACTTAGAGCCCAAAATAAAAGCTGAAAACAGTAAGATCAGTGCACACAGGTTATGCATAAATTAGCTGCCAAGCCATGTAAAGCATGCAAAAACAACCTATATTCATGCAAGTGTTAATACAACTGATCAACCATATCTGTCCTGTTCCATTTACACAAATGTGACGTGAAACTCCTTGTAAAAAATGTTTTTTGACATTAAACATACGTAAGATAAACTGCTAAATTTTGATTCTCGTTTTTGTTGTTTTGTTGCAAATTTAAATTAATGTACGTTTTTACAAAGTTAAAAACACTAGGTTTTACAGAAATAAACTTTTGGGTGGTCGGTCCGTGCTGCCTGTGCAAGAATATCGTACACACCCCTTTGTAAATTTAAGTAAAATAAAATTATAAGATATTTTTTGTAAAAGAAAGTTGTTAAATGATGCATCCCGCTATTTAACCCTTTCCTTCACATATACGCTTTTCTACGCTTCTACAGGATTCACATACATACGCATTTTTACGCGTTTCGTGTATCTCACACTTCAAATTACTGAGACGTAAATATTAAGCAGTTTATTACATTTTTAAGTCATGGTATTGAAGCTGCC
The DNA here is from genome assembly GCA_023313725.1 of Lithobius niger. Taxonomy (NCBI): domain Eukaryota; kingdom Metazoa; phylum Arthropoda; class Chilopoda; order Lithobiomorpha; family Lithobiidae; genus Lithobius; species Lithobius niger. The sequence continues at coordinate 71,397 of JAHWFP010272317.1, forward strand.
TGAATGTTTTAGAAAATAAAATAAAAACTTGCGAACAGTTGAAAAGTTACAGCTTAATTTTCAATTGTGATGCACAATTATGGATAAACTGGTAATTTTCACGAGGAAATGGAGATGAAAGTTCTCGTAAATGTCCGTGAAGTAAAGGGTTAATGTTCGTACGAGTCCGAATTATGTCCAATTGCAGCGTCTTCTTTATCCGTGTGACTACCAAAAACACCTCGCCATCCACCCTTAACCTAAGTTGCGATAACTTTTAGAAAAGGATATTCTGTGAAAGCATAGAAGAATACAGGCTCTATTTAACAACAATACTAATACCACTAGAATGGTTTTTAGGTTACCAGACAACTTACAAGTGAAAGTTTTCAACACTGAAGGGTTTTTAGATTTAGCCCATAACTTGACATGTTTAAATTAACAATAATGGGAGGTTTAAGGCTTAAATCCAACAACCTTTTAACACAGGGTTAACCTCTAATTAACACCCAGAGATAGACAGACATATTTTTTTTATAAGGAACATGTTTCCTGAAACCTGAAGAAGGGTAAATCGGGACCAAGTACCCCCCGTAGAATATTCAAAATGAATATTTAGAATCGTGTCGTTAAGTTTCTGTCAGCATCCTTCCACACAGGAAGGCGGTGATGCTCACAGAAAAAGAAATCATACGCACTTAAAATTTTGGTGTGAAATTTTGAAACGGGAAAAGCTGAGAGTTTCTTTTGTTGAGGTTGTTCTCACAACTTACTTCTAACACATTTTAAATTTGAAAATTTGCAAAGGAGTTAAAAATACTCTTTACAAAAAAAATAGGTTTAACACAATTTTACGTTAAACAAAATACCGACTTAAAGTATCGGCGTTAGGATGTAGTTTGCCTGGTTTGTACTTAACTACATAGTCGTAGTCTTCAAGTGTAAGGCTCCAACGTAGTAGCCTTGGATTTTTACCTGACATCTGCTTAAGCCAGTGTAAAGGGCTGTGATCTGACTCGATCTGAAACCTGGTACCATAGATGTACGAGCAGAGCTTAGCTATGGCCCAGATCAAACATGCACATTCTTTCTCCGTTGTACCATAGTTTTGCTCCCTGGCTGTAAGTTTGCACGAAACGTACAGGCAAGGGTGTTCATCACCATCGAACACTTGAGACATAACGACCCCCATACCTCTGTCAGAACAGTCGCACTGTAAAATGAACATCTGAGAAAAATCCGGTGCATGAAGCACTGCAAAAGTAACGAGAGCTTGTTTTAATTTGTCAAAAGCGATTTGTTTTGACTCGTCCCAAACAATCGGATCGGGAGCGTTCTTTTTCAAGGAGTTTGTTAAGCAAGAACAGATTTCTGAATAGTGATTAATATAGCACTGATAATAGCCTACTAATCCAAGGAAAGAACGAATGTCTTTCTTAGTTTGCGGCCTGGCAAACTTTTGCACTGCCAACACTTTAACTTTGGATGGAGTCCTAGACCCATTGCCGACTTAGTGTCCTAAAAAGGTGGCTTTGCTGCAAGCAACCTGCGACTTTTTGGCGTTAACCATGAGTCCAGCCTCCTTGACAGCACAGAAAAGTGAAAACATTTTCGAGACGCTGTGGCCACGTTTCGGAACCAACCGCAGTGTCATCCTGGAAGGGAGTGACGTAATCTTTCATTCCACGTGTAATGCCGTCAATGAGTTTCTAAAAACAGAATGCGTTTGCCGTTATTCGTAGGGTTTGTCGCCCACTTCTACCCTACGAACAACGGCAAACGCGCTCCAGATTCGCAACGTACCCAACAAATACCGGAGGCCGCGCCGAATATTCAAAGCAGACGAACAGTCGTTACGAAGTAGTGAACTAGTGAATTAGTGAACTAGTGAAGTAGTAGGCAGACGAACGAAAGCAGACGAACGTTCACGACGAAGTAAGTGGTGATGTGGTAGCCTGATGAAGGACAGTCGTTCTGAGCCCCTCCAACTCCAAAAAACCTGACTGTCGAAAATTTGCAAGGATATTGGAACGGTAAATATCCTTAACTTTGAAATCTAAACGTAAAAAAACGTAAACATGAACTCGGACTTTCAAAGTAAGCGATGTGACATTTTTAAAGTAGTGAACTGTGTTGTTGTGGAGCCTGAAGATGATAGTCGCCTGAGCCATTACACCTCCAGGACTGCTGACTATCGAAAATTTGCTGAAATTTTGTTATTTCATGGGATTGTGAAAATAAGCGTGATATAAGGTGATTTTTCGACTTCAAAATGAATTTTTACAATAGACCATGTGACAATTTCAAACTCTGGCTGTTAGCCTCTTTAAGAGGGACAGCTTCTGGAAATTTTGTTGCAGGGTCAACCAATGAAAGTACATACTTGAATCCAGCCTTACTAGTAGGCTTGATGGGCCCGACTATGTCAACAATGTATCTGCTGAAGGGCTCACCATCCATGGGCACTAGCACCATGAAAGCAATAAACTTCTGTCCGGTCTTGCCATTTTTTTGGCATGTGAGACAAGTCTGAACATAATTTTCAATGTCAGAAAAACAGTGTGGCCAGTAAAAGTTATTTAATATACGGTCTTTAGTTTTTGACCGGCCCAAATGACCTGCCCACGCATTTGCATGTGCTGTATCAAGTACGAAACTTCTACACTCTTTGGGGAGCACTAGTTGCTTCTCGATTGGCGGCTTGCCCAAAGAACGAAAGGGCTTTCGAAAAAGTAAACCTTTTTCCACAAAAAAACTGTTTGTTTTCGTCTTGCTGGTCCAGCGGAAGCTCAGCAGTTTTCCAACATTTCGCTAGAGTTGAAGTTGCATTTTAGCAGATGAATTTTTATCGACACTCAACAATTTTGCAAATTGTTCAGATTGGGGTCCTAAAATAGTCGAGTCAATACTGTCTAGTTTAGGGTTTACAAATCCATCAGACAATACTCGTGGAATAACCACACGTTGTTCGGCCTCACTGTCTGAATCTTCACTGCTACTAGAATCGATCTTACGATATTGTGGTTTCAAGATCGGGAGTTGCTGCTCGTTACGAGTTTGTGAATGAGTCACTGTGTTAGCAAAAGGGGCTAAAGTTTTTAAACCTTTCTTCCAGAATAGTCTGGGATGGGATACCAATGAGAATTTGAAAATGCAGTCCCATATGGTCAGAGACCAGGGCATCAGTCGTTAAAGGTCCATACGGCGTTTGCACATCTACTTGGCATGGGCAGTTGTCTGCTCAGTGAGAGTGTTACTGCAATGGGTGTACTCACCTGTGAATTGGTGTGGCTTAACCAAGTCCCTAGAAATGACATCGTGGGTTGAACCCATGTCACGTAGCACTAAACACTTATCACCGTTAACACTCCACTCGCGGATGTGCTTCGACAAAATTAATTCTGGAGGATGACTGTCTACAACTACAATTAGGTTTAATTTCTGAACCAGACTCTTGAGCTTTTCGCGCTTCACAATCACGAATTCTATGACCCATTTTCTTGCAAAAAAAAACATGAACTGTCATTTACTCTAGGCCTTCTAGGCCTGTCGAATTCTTTATTAGAATTAACGCTGGCTGAATCCCCACTAGTGGAGTCAGTTTTAGATTCGGCATAACCAGCCGGTTTAACTGCCTGTTGGGTGCCTCTGTCGCCACCCCTCTTGTTGTTGGAGGTAGCTTTGGAAGCTTGTCCACCTGGCTGTGCGCCAGTTTTTAGCGCATCATCAGCACTAATCTGTTTGTTGCGAGTTGTATAGTCATCGCATAACTTGGCTGCTTCTGCAAGGGATCCAGTCTTGACCTGGTCCGGCAACCATTTCTTAAGATCCACTGGGTAGGATTTAGTAAACTGTTCAAGTAGAGTTAAATTTACTAACTTGTCATAATCACGGTTGACGTTAGCTAACGCAACCCAACGAGGGAAACTAACGCAACCCAACGAGAGAAACTAATGCAACCCAACGAGAGAACAGCGTTTCTCACTCAAATGCATGTTCATGATATTGTTCCTCCGAGTCCTTTTCTAAAGCCCGAAACGGCGATTGCACCAACTCTTTAGTTTGTACAAAACGCTCAAGCAATTTAGCTTTAACAAGATCATAATTGTGCATGTCAGTGGGTGGCATCTGATCACACACTTTGACTAATAAATCACCGAGGAGGCAGTGACGGAACCACACATGATTGGGCCCCCCTGCAAAAAATTTTTTGGGCCCCCTCTTTCCTCTCTTCGTATAAATTTTCGGCCAGAACCATCTACTTTTTAGTCAAGTATTAGAAATAAGCCATCAACGAAAATTATACACCAGAAAATAAAGTAATACAATAAGCCATCTTCATGCACTAGGTTTCGTTGGAATGGCATGAGCTGGATTCGAACTGGCAACTCGATTCGTCCCTAGATCACTGGAATAGCGTCTTTATCACTATGGCCGCTTTTCCATAGCCAGTAGATGATCAGCCATAGTGATAAAGATGCTACGCCAGTGATCTTGGGACGAGTTGGTTTGCGACTTCGAATCCGAGTTACGCCACTCCGACGAAACGTAAATGCATAAAGTAGGCTTATTATACTGCGTTATTTTCTGGTGTGTAATTTCTGCTAATGACTTATTTCCAATTTATCTGGCTAAAAAATAGATGGATCTATGCGAACATTTAAACGAAGGGAGGAAGGAGGGGATCCGAACATGTGTAGTTCAGCCACTACTTTAATGTTCCTTTGTTTTTAGCAGTCGTTTTTGTTAACTTGACTGTTTTAACTTCTAATCTGTCATGCTTCTCAGTTTGAAGCTTTGGTTTCCAATTCTCCAATGCAAGTTTGCACTTTTTTTCTTTTTTTTTTGGCTGCTCCACTGGTTCTACTTAACCCTTGACGACTGGGTCTGGCTGATTTATCCCTATCCTAACCCATAACAGAACCTCGCAAAGAAATGCTAAACAAATGGCTCCCGGCACGGCTCGTTTCGCAAAGTTTTACTTTCGGTATGAAGTAGTTGTTCCCTTAGCAACAGAAGAGGCAAAACGAAAAAAAGGGGGAGGGAAGGAAGAATGGGATTCGCCACCGGTTGCTTTGATATAACACTAGCAGCCAAACATAGCGATCTACTTCGATGCTAAACCACGACGTTCAATTTAAATAAATAGACAGTATGGTGTAAATTTGTGTTTACTAAATGCATAATTACAAATTGTTATTTACGCGACTTATTTCACGTCAATTTAACTTTTTTTCACTTTAGGAAATTTAGCGTCTGGAGATTGGAATTCCTTACTATTTTCGAATCGTTCGAATGGAGCGATTGGCTTGGGCCGGGCCGGGTCGGGCCCCCTTTGTCGCGGGCCCCCCCCTGCATTGCGGGTTTTGCGGTATGGTAGTTCCTCCATTGCGAGGAGGGGTTGTAGCCTGACTACTCTTTCTATTTTTGAAATCCTTTGCGTTAACATAGTACGTTCAAAAATCTTAAGGAAAGAATTTATCTCTGACTTTGGTCCACATTTAGTTAACAAACAATAATATAATAATAATATAAAATACACAGCCAGAAGCACGCTTAAATGTCTGGGGGGGGGGGGGGGGGG
>JAHWFP010272317.1:77059-126748 GCA_023313725.1 Lithobius niger
ACAATCAATCAAAGCGTTCTTTACAAGAATTACCGCTGGGAGCCTCAACAATATGAAACTGTATGTTGTTCCAGGCGTGTACAGTGCGGTTGGAGAAAAAATACTTCCGTACGTCACGTCTCGCATACTGCTTCTGCAGCTTGTATCTGTGATCTCTGGTCCCAACAGGTGAGGCAGCACAAAATAAACCACGGAGGTCGGCACCTTCAACGCCACGCACAATCTTAAAAATCTGCAGTAAATATCCCCCGTTTCTGCGCTCAACAAGAGTAGTGAGCTTTAAGTTTCTTAAGTCTCTCTTCATAGGTAAGGGTACGCAGCGATGGCAAAAGGAAAGCTGCACTTCGTTGTATAGTTTCCAGGATGTGGATGTCCTTTGCCAGGTAGGGATTCCAAGCCTGAACAGCAAATTCAAGATGTGAGAGGATATAAACGGTGTAGAGTGTACGCAAGGTTTCAATATCTAAATACGAGAAGTGGCTTCGAATCTGACCAAGAACAGAGTTAGCTTTTCTTGCTGCTGCAAGACACTGAGCACTAAATTTAAGATTTTCAGTGATAACAACTCCTAGAAATTTTCACTTGCTTTGCTGTAGGTAAAATTTTGTCATTCAGGGAATTTTCCTGATGCGTGTTGTTATACCCAATGTGGAGTACCTCACATTTATCCACATTGAAGGTGATCTTATTATGATTAGCCCAAGCTTGCACATTGTTAAGGTCTTCCTGCAATGCCTGAATGTCATTTGGAGACCTGAGATTTCTACAGATTTGGTCATCGGTAAATAAATTACAAAAAGAACGGATACAATCTGGCATGTCATTAATAAAAGTCAGGAAAAGCAGTGGGCCTAACACAGTACCCTGAAGGACACCACTGGTCACTGGGGACCAGTTTGAAAAAACATTATTAATTACAACGCGCTGACGTCAAGTTGTCCACAAATGCCAAAGCTAGCCAGTTTGTTTACAAGTATTTCATGGCCAACAGAGTCGAAGGCCTTTTGGATGTCCATGAAGACGGCATCACAAGGAGTGTCCTACTCACAGGCCTCTGTCCAGAAGTCCAGCAAGTTGGAGACGCAGGAAAATGCTGTCCGAAATCTATGTTGCTTGCTGCTAAGCTTGTTATTTTGGTCGAGGAAGTCGGTGATAAACATGTGAAGGATTTTTTCAAAAATTTGGATGACTTGAGAGGTCAGACAGATAGGCCTGTAATTTGAAACGGCGCTTCGGCTTCCTTTCTTGTGAATAGGTACCATGATTGCCGTTTTCCCGTCCTCAGGTATGTCTCCACTGCAGATAGATTTATTAAACAAAATTCTTAGTAGTTTAGTACGAGATTCGACACAACCATGTAGTAAGGCTGAGTGAATGCCATCCGGATTTATTTGGGTTGTATTTTTTAAGCATGTTGAAAACAATTTGCTCGGAAATGAACAGTACTCAAAGACGGTATAGCGTTGGGGTGGTCGCTTTATCCATCAGCTTTGCTCTTTGGAAGAAAAACCGATGAAAAGTAATGATTGAATTAAGTTAGCAGTTAGCAAACGAACAACCTCAGAAATTTTTCCTGGCTTATTACTAGCATTGGCATCGGGAGTAGGTACAATATTTACAGGGTTTACATGTAAATCTGCATATGCTGCTTTTACTTTAGCTAGCTCGATCTGCTTGTCGGCAAGCGCTACTTCTCTTTCGAGTCTACGGATCTCGTGCGCGTTAGCGACGTCACTAGTCTGCGCATGCGTGTCTTTTAGTTGCAGCTCGTAAGCTCTTGCTCAGTCGGCTACGTCTCGTGCCTTAGCGGCATCTTCGAGTTCAACGCTTCTAATTTAAACTGCTCTGCTTTTAAGAACTGCTCATTTTCTCTTAACGCTATTTCCTTCTTAGCTAAAATAGCACTGTCACGCTCCTCAATTGCGCTCAATAAATTATCACTTAGTTCATTTAAAGTGATTTTATCGTCTTCGAAGGCAGCATGTAAAATTTTTACCGTGTCTTGCCGGGATTCGCTAACCGTTAACCCTAGATTAAGGCAAGCTTTCTTGAGATCCTTATTTTGGATATACAAAATTATTTTGTCTAAATCCTCCATGTTGGAAGGTCTTTACGTTAAAGCAAGTTAAAATTAATTTGACTTGTTACTACTCATTTAAATTGCAGCCGCAAAATAAAATTACTGACTTTGGAACAGAGAACGCATTTAAACATTTCTCTTTCCAATTGTAAGCGAGCTAGCTACGCAAAAATACACAAATAACCCCTAGCACTCTGGTGTACTAATTAAATGCATAAAATACATGAAACAAGACTCGGCTTGGCGGCCAAAGCATACCTATGTGTACTAACCTTTTTACAATGCACAATCGCTGTGCTGTCAGGCAATCCAATTCCCCACTGTTGAGTTGGAGGTTGAATGAGTTCACGGTGATCGTCCTCTTGGTTGAAAGTTGAACACGCACACTTGAAAACGTTCTTGGTTTAGAGGTTTACAGTTTCACAAATGTCCAAGTTGGCCTAATCCAAGTTGGGAGCTGGAGCTCCATGTCCTAGCAGGCTGGTTCTCCACTCAGTTGTAGATTGTCTACCTTCTGAAGGCTAGCCCGGCGTTCACGTCTGGTGATGCTGGGGTTACCGCTTCCCGGCTCCGGTGTCTGGCTGGATACAGGACTGGGTGATGGGCCTAGTTATTGACTTCTAGGCAGGCATCTTTTTCTGCAACGTGTTTACTTTGTTGCAACATCTCGGGGTGCAGTACTAGTTGACTGCGGACATCTTCTTCTTAAAGATAAAACTGGTCATGGTAGTAGGCAGAGTGGGAGGTGTAATAATTTAGAATAATTTTCCTAAAGATTTTAAGTTAAAGGTACAATTAGTTACCTAACCAATACCTTGCCCGGCATGGCAACTGACGGACCTGGAAATCTCCATCCCAGCCTTCGTAGTGACCCTCTCTGTAGAAGTCTCTGAGCTATACTGTTGAATGCATTGGGGCAACTGCTATTATGGGGGGAGAAACCGCGGACGTCTGCGATGACTGCGCGTTTTGGCGGCAGGAGAGGCAGGCTGCCTTGGAGGAAGGAATTCTGTGTTTTCACCAGAGCCAAGCTGCACCACGTGAGGGCTTTAAAGGGAACTGTAACGATCTGAATTGGCCTTGTAGAGGGGGGAGACTACGGGAATTACACTGATTGGCTGGAGCTTCTGAGCTCTTAGTGGCTGAATCTGAGGACCGTTGGAGCCGTTGAGGTTTTGGGGTTCTGGAATGGATTGATGGATCATGATGGAAACGGTCTTTTAGATTTGAAATCGATTTGACTATAACTGGCTGAGCTTTTAACGGATTTACACAAGGATAGGCTTGAATTAAAGCTGTACTCGAGAGCTTTGCTAAGAGCATGTCGGAAATAAACCTTGAACAAGTTTTAATCGAAAACTGCGATGTTAGGCACCGCAACTACTGAAGGAGGGGGGGGGGGGGGAATGAGGCTTGCAGCTCAAACTGAATGAACTGTTTAATAGAAGGAATATTTCGAAGTTGATGGCTACGAATTGGTCACTACGGCTGGGAACTGAGATCTCTGAAATAAAACAAGATGCTGTCCGTATACACTATCCCTAATAGTAAATAAACAATGCCGGGGTCAGTAGAGTTTATGGGAAAACTTACGTTAATAGTTTGCTTTACGAGCACTAGGCAAAATATTAAATATATCAGCTTAATGTAATCTTGAACGCATTAATTCATAGTTATTTTGCACGCCGCAAAATAAATTACGGTAAATAAGATTTTCATGGTCAACAGAGATCGTCACCTCTGTTCAGAATAAAAATAATAAATACTTATTTAGGGATCGACCGGATACCGTTTTGCCGGATCCGGGTCGGTTCCGGATAATTTGACGTCAGTGCCGGATCGGTTCCGGATCTATGTGCCAGATGCGGACCGGTACCGAATACCGGGTAATTCACACACAAAAACGAAATAAAGCCGTTTTATTTTTTCCCCGTATAAGTTGCAGCTAGGGTGTTAATTTTCGCTTTGTTTCACATTATTTTCTTACATTTAAACACGTAGAAGTCTTACGCTATTACGAGTACCAGAATAGTATAATTGCATGTAGGCTACAGAACTGTTTTTGCAATGTTGCTAAATTTTGCATTTTTTTTTAAACAGTCAAACAAAGCCGTTAATCAGTCAGAAAACATTTTTTAGTTGAAGGATTTCTCATTGTCAGCCTACCGCTTCATTTCGAAAAATAATTAGCAAAATTTTGCAATATTTGTGAAACCAGTATGTAGTCCACTTATTTTAGATTAAAATTATTGAATTTTGGTTGCATTAAAACAAAATCAAAATCACAACAGGTCTTTTATTTACAGCTTTAAATTGCTTTCGTTCCGTTTTGTATTGCGTACAGTATAATAAAGACCGAAAGCAAAAAAAAAAAAGGAACGAAACAACATTAAAAAAGCTGTATTTTTTTTTCATTTTAAGAACAAAACTGTCTCGACTCTTGCAACATGGAATTCATCTATGGTTTATCATGCTATTATTTCTTCCTAGTTTTTTATGTCGTCATTAAACCGTCTTACTTTTCGAATTTAACCCCTTAGCGTCCAAACCACGATTTATCGTCACTTCAAAATCGTTTCTAAAACTCCGGACGCACTCTCGATTCAAAGCCCCGTTTGCAAAGAAAAACCGCCATTGCATACAACGGAGGTGTAATTCCGACTGAAAGAGATACTTTGGCACGCCTATTTTGGATTCATTTAATTTAATATCATCTTAAATTGACGTGAAATTGCTTTTGTCTGCTAAAACTAGACCATGGTTCAAGCTGTCGTAACTCAACAACGCACCAAACGGTCGCCATCTTGGTCACGTTTGAAAGCTGGGATTCACCGATTAGCACGTGTTTAGCACGTGATCACTATCGTGACGGGGGCCACGCAAAGCGAGTCAAGGCAGTCAAGGTCACAGCCATTGAAGCTAGCAGGTGCGCGTCTTTGGCGGACAGCCGGCAGGAAATGGGAGCGCGATGGCGGCCGTAAACATCACCGACAGCGAATATAAATTAGGAATAAAACAACTTGAAACTACTTCTACGGTATTAGAAACTTTAAAAAAAGGATTTCGGAAGCCGTAAACAACGCTGTAATGGAAGAATAACCAGAAGACCATCGTTTCAAGGTATCCCATGTACTGCAACGGAAGATGAATATTTTCGTAAGCGCATTTACGTAGTCGAACTTCAACTTTTTTTTTGGTTATGAAAACCTAATACGATTATCGCAAGTATATTTTTGTGCACTAATTTACACTAATTATTACATCTGCAATTTTTTATAGCCGTAGATCGCTTAGTTATTTTACGTAGATTTATTTTACCGAGGCATGCAACATGTTTACGGAGACATGTTTTGGTTGTGTTGCAGCAGCCGGTATCCGGCTCAATATAATGGCCGGATCCGGATCTTGCCGGATACCGCATTATCCGGCGCCGGATCCGGTCGATCCCTACTTATAATAAACATGTATCACAAGCACACACATAGCAATGGGATGCCTGTGCTTGTTTCTCCTAGAATAAACACTAAACTGGTTGGCTTTATGCCGAAAAGAAATCAAAGTATTTACAGTACATACGATAATGGCGACTAGCGCTGCGTGTGCTTACGGCAAATTTTAAGAATTTTTTCTTAAGATCATAAAAAATTATTGGAGAACAAATTGAAGGATCTGTTTCCATAGGATGAAAGATAAAGTGTTGGTCTATTAAATGGTGAAAAGTTCAGTCGTTTTGGTCTATTACTCGCTGAGATACAGCGATTTGAAGTGGACGTACTTTTGGTGAATGGATTGATGGATCATGATGGAAACGTCTTTTAGATTTGAAATTGATTTGACTATAACTGGTTGAGTTTTTAACGGTTTATACAAGGATAGGCTTGAATTAAAGCTGTACTCGAGAGCTTTGCCAAGAGCACGTCGGAAATACAAAACTTGAACAAGTTTTAATCAAAAACAGCGATGTTAGGCACTACAACTATTGAAGGAGGGGGGCCTACGATGATCAGCGCTAGAAAAAAAAGTGAAAATCGAGCTTTTTGCGGACTGCCACTACAACTAGAAATAACGTAGTTCAGTAAGCCACCTTTATGCACTACGTTTCGTCGGAGTGGCATGACCCGGATTCGAACTGGCTACTCAAGTTCGCCCCAGATCACTTGCATAGCGCCCGAATGGCTATGGCCACATCTTCAACTGGCATAAAGATAACTCACTGAACCCGTTATTAAGGTTACAACCGTGACCAGGACTCCATTCGACCGAAATTCACTCGGCCATAGACAATGGAGAAGGAATACAAATCAAATGGCTCAAAAAAGTAGAAATAAATAAACACAAATCGCTGTAAATAATATTAAGGAAAATTGGAAATAAGCCAGCAGCGAAAATTATACAATAGAAATAACGTAGTTCAGTAAGCCACCTTTACGCACTTACGTTTCGTCGGAGTGGCATGACCCGGATTCGAACCGGCTACCCAGTTCGCCCCCAGATCACTTGCATAGCGCCTTAACGAAATGTTAAGTGCATAAAGGTGGCTTACTGAACTACGTTATTTCTAGTGTATAATTTTCGCTGTTGGCTTATTTCCAATTTTCCTTAATATTATTTACAGCGATTTGTGTTTATTTCTCCTTTATTGAGCCGTTTGAGTGTATGATGATGTATTCCTTCTCCATTGCCTATGGCCGAGCATGTTCGGTCAAATGGAGTCCTGGTCATGGTTGTGACCTTAATAACGGGTTCACAGAGTTATCTTTATGCCAGTGGAGGATGTGGCCACAGCGATTAAGGCGCTATGCAAGTGATCTAGGGGCAAACTGGGTAGCCGGTTTCGAATCCGGGTCATGCCAATCCGACAAAATGTAAGTGCATAAAAAGGTGGCTTACTGAACTATGTTATTTCTAGTGTATAATTTTCGCTGCTGGTTTATTGCCAATTTTCCTTAATATTGTTTACAGCGATTTGTGTTTATTTATTTATTACAGCTCACATAAGCACTTAATATTTCTTAGAGTGGGGTATGTCTCTATCTTTAGGACGCTCTACAGTGCAACACCACTCTCACTAGAGGAAACACATGTATTTCTCACTCGCCAGGCCAATGTCATATTTATTTAAATAGTCATTGCGTCTCCACATACAGGAAAATGACCTAACTTTAACGTTAACTCTAATTTCAAAGTACTGTACTATATTTTGCCCTACCAGCTATGTAGCGAAAACCATACAAACTACATTTGTGCATGCAAAAATCTCAAGCGGAATGCTGCAACCTGATCTGACCAACATTGCGCAACCACCATCGCTTCCACTCTTATTTCCGAATTACGCCGCAAATTCGTCCCAACTGTTGCAGAAGGCCTACTACGGTAGGCTACCAACGTCTATCGTAGTAGGAGACCGAATGGCCCGTATCCATGGCTCGTAAGCCTAATCGTTACCACCTCTTTAGGCCTAAACCTTACTCGACCACATCTGTGGCTGGCGTTGTTTACCAACCGAACATCATGCCTTTTTATCGCACCACAATGAATACAACCACGCTGGACATTGAATGACCCATCTCGAATCCACGCGTACAAACTCATCAACACCAAGGCCGCATCGGCCGTACAAACCTTAGTTCCGGGGTACAATTTTGGTTCTGGCCACAAGGCCGATTCCCCTCGGCCGTCAAAATGGAACGACCCACAGCGTTCTCACACCAACACTATCCATCCATCACTGCCCTACTCCCCCTGGGCAGCAGGAAAACATGGCATCGTCTGTCACTCACGGCGTTCTCTCTTAGTTCGTGCGCCGCTATCGTTAACGCTGCATCATAAGAAGTATTTCAAAATATTTCGTCCGCCACCACCTTTCATGGTTCCCCAAGTTATCGTATAACGCTGTTAGAGTTATTGTGTAACTCTGGAGTTATTATATAACTCTCAATGCATCATTTGTATTTTTATTCCAACACATACAATATCACCAGGTCATCGTGTAACTGTGAGGGTATTGTGTACCCGCACTTCCGTCACATTCTCCTAGAGTCCCGTCACATCCCGCTGTAGACTCATGAACGGGAAGGCGGCTAAGCTTCTTAATTCTTTAGGGTACATGTTCCTTAGAACAAATTAATGTTCAACTTACAATGTTTTCTTCAACCAAGATCAATGTTGCACCTTCTAGATGGAAAACGCTTCATCCCATCAACCGAATTTTGTAGCACCAAATTACAAACATGTCCGATGTGTGCCGCGGCAAAAGAACAGTGATGAGATAGGCGCGAGAGACAGGGAGGGGCGAGGTGGCAGGTGACGCAAGTTTTCCATAAATTATGGTTAAGATGTATGGATGAGAGGTGCTACAGCAAATTGATATCCCAATATGTAACAAATAGGTAACACAGTGAGGAGGAGTCTACGAAGAAGGAGTGAGTCTTACGTATGTGGAAGGTGTAACTGAAAGGATTTGAAGAATTTTGAAAAAGTGGGGTTCGATGCATTTATTTGGCAAGAAGACTCCCTTATGCATCGTGTCTTTGTGAAAAACCCTCAGTTAAGCATGATGGTCGAGGAAGATGAACTTCGTAAGATCGAAAACACTCGTGAGGGTCTGTATCGTGTGCCTTGTGGTGATTGTGACGCCATTTATGTAGGAGAGGCACGAACGGGAGTTCGTAATAGATTAGGCAACATACGGTGCATGTAAGGTCTAAAAAATCAGAGGAAATCTGCGTCATAGTACACTGCATGATCATGCAGCATAATATTGACTGGGAAATACAAAAACCCTGATCGTTTCTAATTCCGCCAGAGATAAGCATCTTAGGGAGCTGGCTATCCAAGCAGACTTGAAAGACAATTTTAACATGATGAACATCCAAGTCCCCTCTAGCCCTGGGATCTAGCTCCTTGTGAGAGCAGGCCGCCACAATTATAGCCTCATGAGTGAGACAAAGCAACCTGACCAATACAAGAGGCCGCAGAGTCCGATAATATCAAATACCATTAGAAAGCCAGATGTGATCTACAGAACTGAATTAACCTCAAGTAAAGGCCCGAAGAAGAAGACAGGAGAAGTTAAACATCTATCTCCAAAATAAGTTTTGGAAATTTGCGAAAATTTCTATGTTTGTGTGATTAAGCGTTTTATTGTTAAATTTTTTACGCTCTTTTTTTTTAGCAGTTATGTTATGAAATCCACTTTGGGAAACAGAAAGAAACAAGAGACCACCTCTGGCTACGCCCATTGCCAAGACCAAGCTACAGTATGTATAAGTGCATAGGCGCTTCATTCAAAACATGAGGTAAAGACGTGCAATAGATTGGTACTAGTTCGTCATCTAGATGGCCCTTCTTGTGGCCAAGCTAGATAGCACACCCAAGGAGGAATCCAATACAATGAAATATTTAATTCACGTTTCATGTTTTTCCAATCGATGTTACCACTTTATTTGGAGGACCTTTAACCCTTTGCGTGCCATGATTTGTCTACAAATAAACCTTCCTAGGCCATAATTTCCTGGCGATAACGACAAGAACTGACATCGTCTACTTAATAAAATTGTTAAAAATTGTGTAATGAACGTTTTTGTGTGCAATTCGATGTGCTTTAATGAAAACAAATGCGTCCATTTTTTGGTAGTAAGGTTAAAAGCACACAGGCTTCAAAAAATTACACAAAAAATCTTTCAACGGACAACAAAACCATTACAAAAATTAAATGGATATCATATGACACATATGGCCTCCCAGAGACATTTATTGAGAACGTCATATTACGTTTGTGGCCTGCGAAGGGTTAAAGGTAAAAACAAAAGGGCACTGTAGAATTGTAATATTTTTTCCTACACACTTCTCCCGACATATTTTCCCCTTAACTGACCTAACTTATTTACTCAATCTCTAATGTCTTCATTTTGCCAACTTTTTCCTTTACTAGTTCCACCAATAAGATGTAACGCCCAAAACGAAGCTGAACCCTAAACCATTTAATTTTTAATCATGCTACACTCAACAAGAAGGACAAACCTGAATTTGTTCTCCCAGTCCATCATGTTTCCAGACCTGAACCAATTCAGTTGCAACAGGTTGCAAGATCCAAAGGTACCCCTTAGCGTCAAAGTCTGCATCCCATGGTTCCTTTTTCAACGAAATGTTCGTCACGTGTCGCCATTTGACTTCTTCATCGCATTTTGTGATTTGGAAAAGGTTTACCTCGTCTATACTGAGGAAAAAAAAATGACGAAGCAACATTATACACAGGTCAAGAAGATTGTTGGGCACTAGGAAAATTTCTCAACCCCCTAACTTTACCTTGCTATTTTACCTTGTAGTACCCAAGTAGGTACATTTTTCGGCTATAAGGCAATTAAGGTTCAAGTAGCAGAAAGCTCCGCAATTTTCAAAAGGACTAAATTTCTATGGATTGGGGAAGCAGGTAAACATCAACACTACACATAATTTTAAGCAACCACACACAATTTATAAAAGCTTTTGTAACGGCAGTTTATTTAAAAAGTAGAAGGCAATCTACATACGTCTATATACATATGCAGTATTTCGCTCATTCTGGAGTGTAGGCAATGGTGATGAGGACGGGGCTAGGCAGGCTTTATGGTAACCAATCCAAACACGGTAAAAATTGAAGCTGTAGGGAGAGCATATTCATTCTTTGCACTGTTGCAATGAAAAAGGGGAAGTGTCGGTAGTGTGAAGGAGATGGTCGATTATGTATTAACAGTTAGTAACAAACAACTAATTACTTGTATTGTTGAGGGAAATGTACGGGTTATCAAATTTTGGGATAAAGAGAACCAATAGCCCACGCCGACAACAAACAGGTCAGTGTCACAATGTGGCAGCGTCAATAGCTACTTTACAAAATTTTGCTTGAAACCTTTGAGAATGCAGAATGAAGAAAATACTTAAGACGATGAAACACTACGAAAATGTTTACAACACCACTTTGGCTGGATGCATCTTTGTCTAACAAATCCATCTCACCACAGTAATTAATTGATTTGGTATGGCCACGCAAAGTTACCACATGGGTTACAGGCGCGCATGAGTACCTTAAATTATCACGGGT
Organism: Lithobius niger; assembly: GCA_023313725.1. Lineage (NCBI taxonomy): Eukaryota > Metazoa > Arthropoda > Chilopoda > Lithobiomorpha > Lithobiidae > Lithobius > Lithobius niger. The sequence continues at coordinate 88,222 of JAHWFP010272317.1, forward strand.
CAACATTTTTTTATGCGGATTTTGGTCCAACCTCTAACATTCATAATTTTTGAATTTTGTGACAGGTTCTGCCAACTTCTGACCAATTTTGACAGTGCAAACTTCAAGCATCTACCATAGCTCTTACCATTACGTGGCAACCAAATGTTAAATAAAAGATTACGTAAGTTTCGCACAAGACTTTTTTCTAAACTGATTATTCAAGCTGTGAGCTTTATTCAAATAAATGAGCTTAGTTGAATAAAATTAAAAAAATTAAATAAAATGCATGGTTGCCAAGTGCTCACATTTCGAACCTCACACATAGCCAAACCACAAACCATTTTATTTGTATGCCGTAAGCAATTCGATTTACATACTAAACTTGTTTACTATGTATATTACGTTAAGCATAAAGTTATACTGCATTCTTAGGTGATCGGCTTTTAAAATAGTGAGCACAGGGCCTGAAATGCATGCTACGTCATGAAACAATGAGACACCCAAGCACATATTCAAGGAGACACACTATTCAATCCGTCCCTTGGTATCCAACTCTTGGTAATGGTGAATACCTACAAGATGACGTAAAGATTTTATTTTAACTCTGCAAAACTAACAACTAGAATTAAGTCGATGAAGTCACGTGTACTGCTCTGTCGTCAAGACACTTACCCAAAGTACAGAACTGCAATGATGTTGTCTTTTGGACTACATCGGCATCTTTTTACTGCTACTTTGGGACAACTAGCCCTATTCACAGATTGTGTTGAGTCAACTTTATCAATACTCTCTTCAGAACAGCAAACTCTGCGAAATAAAAGGAAACATTAAGAATATTTTAACCAGGTGTAATCAACGGGCTTGAAAAAAATTCATGACAAATTCCTGGACTTAAAATAGTATTGAATTCTCTACGCTTGTCTGACTACACCTTATAACGGACCAGTGACTCCTTAACCTAAACCAATTTTAGCAGGATCTAGACACTAAAACTTTAGGCCTCAACCAAAAATGCTGAAATTGTTTTTGACCGAAAAAAAAATTAAAAAGAAGAAAACCTAGAGGACTGTACATTGAATTTCTTAAGAAAAATGCTGAAAATAAGGCTCTGGTGTGATAATGAGAAATTACTGTATGCAACTGTCATGCCATCAGCAAACTACATTCAATGAACCTCCCATAAGGAGGATTTCTTTTACCCCTAAAAATAGTTTTTACTTATCCTAAAATACGTACCTTCATTTTTAGTTTTCCAACAGGGAAATGATTCACGATCCAAACTTTAAAACATAATAACTTAATTACAGCTCTTGCAATGGCGCTCCAAGGTCGCATAACCGCCGCTGGGCTGCGTCATGTTTGCCACTCTTTCTCACAGCTTGTCTCACAGTACCCAAGTCAAAGACATAAATTTACCGGCTTCCTAGGAAGGGCTGGCTGGAATTTGTTTCTTTTGCTTAAGAAATTATACATTACCTGAGAATTTTGCATTCTGTTCTCGGAAATCTTAAAGATTTAAGGCGTAAGCCATTTGTTTTCCTAGAGATTTAGGGTTGTTTGGATCCGAACAGTTTGGTAACCCTAGTGTGCATGCGCGCACCCCTCCATTAAAGTGCCAGCTATGAGGGCTTGTCAGTAGATGCAAAGTACTAGGACGACGGACTGGCCATAAAACCCATTGTATTTCATTGTTATCGAAGCCCCGCCCCCCAAACAGACCTACTACAATACCGGGTCTGCCTTCAACGAAACCTTTTCGAAGTAGACGATACCTACCTACAAGGAGCTGTAGTCATCATGAATGAAAAATTTTATTTTTTTTACTGGCCGGTTGTACTAACACACAGAGGCAGTCCGAAGCGTTTATTCGTCTTCGGAAACTTTCCCCACAAGTTTATCGATGCTCGCAAAGTGTTTGTAGAGCTCGGACCATTCCGTAAACGAAAGTTGTAACGAAGTAACCACCGCCGTTGTTTTAGGGTCGTATTCCACAAAGTGCACTTGCGTGTCATCATTCGTAAATCGTACTCTGATTCTTTTCTCCTCACCGACACGAAGCGCTTTCATTTTAAAATCCAACATTATTGCCAACATATGTTTTTCGTGTACAGTTAGCTCCAATTGCTCGATTAACACTTCTCCGGCTATTTCGATGAACGGCTCGAAGACCTGTTTCGAAGTGGGATCCGTAACGCTTTTCCATAGACCCTCGTCTGTGCTTTCCCAATCTTTCCAGGCAAACCTATTTTCTTCTTCGTCCTTGGACTGCAATTTCTCCCTCCACTGATTGAGTACAGGTCTGTTGATCTTTTCACCCAGTCGATATAGGTAGGTCCATTCCAACGAGTTGAGTCTCAACTCTGTGGTAAGCCCTGCCTGTTTGTTAAAAACGAGAGTCGGTCCGCTTTCAATCGTGACATTGAGGTATTTACTCAGCATAAAATAACCACTAGTGGCGTCCATGATGAGAATGTATCTTAAAGAGTTTGTTCTTTAATAAAAAAAAAATATATTTATATTTTATTCAACAAACATTATTACAATCAACAAATCACCGAGCCATTCGTTTCTTTTTCTCTCTTCGCTCTCTTTGAGCCAACCTTCTTTTTTCCCTGAACACTATTTTCTCCTTTTCAGTCATTCTCGCACGTCGGTCTTTTTCCGCAGCTTGTTTTTTCTTTTTCCGGATAGGAGTTAGTGTGGCGTGCCTATCCCTATCCAACCGTCTTCATTTATCCCAGCTCTCTTCTTCCACTCTTCTGGATTTTGCACTTTTAACTGCCTACTCTCCCTCATCCGCAATCTCCTTATCTCGGCTTCTTGAACCTCGACATTTTCAACTTCTTTCAGCCTCTGTTCCACTTCTTCCCCGTTTCAGCGAGTTTCCGCCTCTTCATCGCTGATTACACCGTCGGACATACCTGTCCATACTCCGTCATCGGATAAACACTCCATGAGCAAATCATTCATGAGCACAGTCCCATCGTAGTCATCATCCTCACGGTAAGAAATATACTTGATGCCACGATGTCCGATTGCAAAAGTTTCTACTTCGTTTACGAGGAATCTCTTGTCGTCGTAGGCCGACAGTATGGATTTATTCACCACGGTCGTGGCAAGCTGGTGATGGCTGTCACTGGAGATCTTGTACCAACTCCCTCTTTGTTCCTCATTAGAATGGAGAGTCGCCCTATAATCTTGGTGGCTTAAGTGTTTCTCCACGAATCTCTTGGAAATTCCCTTCGCTTTTTTCGTTTCGCTTTGGGAGGTCACGAGCGAATACATCTTGCTACTCAACCCCACAAACTCTTTTATCAGTACTCCCTTCGTGGCATATTTCATCTTTCCCAACACTTGCTTGTTGACGTTGCAGAACAGTGGGTGTTGAGGATCGCAGTTGCTAGTGTCGAATCTACTAATGTTTTTAGCCATGTCCGCGTACACGTCCTCGGTTTCGATGCAATAGCACAGCGAGTCCGTGTCTGTGAACAGCAGTCTTGCTCGATCTCCATATTGGGGACGTATGTATCAGTAGTGAAATTCATAGAGAAGAAGTTTGGACAACTCTAGTATGGCGAACCCCGAGTAGGTGGGAAGATCGCACGTCACCTTGCGTACTTTTGAGTTGATCTGAACCAGGTTTTCGTGCAATATCCGAAACGAATCGGCGTTGGGTTGGGTGGAATAATTGATGGCTCGCTCGTTGTCGGTGCATAGCTTGACTTTCAGTCTTTTCTGTTTCTGTTCAATCGTCTTCACAAACGCCGAATTAGGACACAACTTGTGAAATTCCCCTTAAGACACCGTCTTCGATTCCTTTTGTTTTGCCGTATGAAAATCTATATATTGTTTCAACCAGGGCTTCTGATTGAAACTCAGCACCCTCCAGACGTGACAAGGACCAAGCTGTGTTCGAGGTAGAATTTTAGGTTACAGTAGTGAATTACGTACCGCGTCTTCCTTAGTAGGTTGGCCACTAGCTTCACGACAGGTTTCACTGGTTTTCCTCGCAACAAAAATTTCGAATAGTTTGAAACTAATTCTTCTCTTATTTCAAATTTTTCAGGAGCAAGCGGGTAGTCGTTGTGGAGCTCGTGAAGTTTGTTCGGGTAGTCCACATCTACTTCCAGAATGTATCCTACCGACGACGTGTCTGCTATCTTAGTCATGTCGAAAGCTCGAATCTCATCTTTAGTCAAATACCTAAAGCCGTTGTAAGGCAGCAGCTGGCTCATGGCCCAGCCGTAAGCGCTATTGAGGTCCCAATCAATGATGTACTTGTTAGGTTTTGTTGAATTGTATGTTTCGGGAATGTACGGGTTGTTGGCCTTCGCGAACCTTCGACTAATGAAGCTAACTCCACCCCGAATTTCCGACAAGATGAAGTTATGTTTGCTAGCGTGAGTAAATAGTTCCAGTTCGGCCTTGGTCATCTTTAAAGCTGCCGCCCAGCTAAACCCTGGAGTGGAGTCGTAATAGCACGGATCTATGTCGCGGTCTCGCAAGCAGATTCTGCGTAATTCTTCGAAAATGTCTGCCAAAAGCAGACAGTCGGTTAGCTGATACATTTCGTGGTAAGAGGCAAACTTTTTGATTTTCAGCATACTCCAAATCTTTTTGGCATGGTCGTATTGTTCATCAGTTAGGCCTTCTTCTTTGAGTTTGGAATAAAAGTCTTCTTTCGGTGGTAAAGACTGCTCTTCGACCACACTCATGTTGGAAACGTGTTCGTATGGGTAGTAACCCTTACGGGTTAACAGATCCACGGCAGTCTTTTCCTGGACGTCGGGAAGGAACCATTTGTCCTTCCCACCAGCTTTCAAGAACAGCTTCACCGTCCTAAACTCGTAATCACGTTTATGTCTCTCCGCCAGAGTTTTTAGCGAAGAGGAGAGAAAATTATAGCTGTATACGAACTTAAGCCGAATGTACCTTTTCTTTTTTCTTTTCATCCCATCCCGTTTCAACGGTGATGGTCATGCTCATGAACCTTTCCGTATTTCTCGCGAGGACTTCTACTTTTTTCGGAAACTTGTGCACCGCTCTTACCAGTAGATGCATATCGTAAGCTTCGAGGCAGTGAAATACCACGGGGATCGTGGTACGCTCTCGGGCATTCAGATTACAACTCGAGTGAGAGTACAGTGAGTACTGGCCGGTAACGTGGCAGTGATCCCGGACTTTGTCGTCTTTTGAACCGAATGGTTTTTTGCAGTAGATGCAGTCTACAGCGTGGTTAAAATCAGCTTCCTGTACCGGAGTGAGGCATAGTGGTTGGACTCTTTTTAATGTTTCGTCGTACTCGCGCGCTTCAGTCACCAACTGATCGAGGAATTGTTCAACGGCATCCTCTCCCAGGTAATAAGCAGCTTTTTTAAAGTTTCCAGACCCCACCACGACGTAGCCAAAGCTGCAAGGTTGATGGTAGTTGAGTTTCTTCCCGGAGCTGTTAGAGGAAGGAACGGGTTTCAGAAGGCACTTGAAATCGGCGTGTATGATTTTGGGGTGAATATTTCTTCTATTGAAAGCTTCAAACTTCAAAATATTTTCGCCCGGTTTTAAGAATTTGAGCGCTTGAGGTGATGGATTGGTTCTTGTACAGTCCAGTTTGTTTTTGTCTCTCAGCGATGCCTTTCCATAAGCGGCGAAACAATTTCGACAGTAATATTTCGGGTTGCTTCCCGATCCCTGGTGTCGGAGAAATTGGTCACAATCCACGATGGCGCAGTAGTGAAAATTTGTCGACTCGTCGGCAATTAAAAGAAGATCTACGGGTTGGCCTTTAAAATTCGTGCTCACACGAAGGGGATGCAAGCCGTTCTCTTTGGTATAAGCAATCACATTGATCGATAAATCTTTGTTGACCATCTCGAATGCGTCAATGTGATCCAGCCACGTTGGAAAGTCCAGCATCGAACATCTACCGTTCTCACATATACTTCGTTTCTTACTATCAACAAAATACTTACTTTAGTAATATGTGCTAAAATCGCTATTGTATGCTTTCATTGCTCAAAATTAATCAAATAGACCATTTGATCTCAATCTAGCACCATATAGCTCCCGCCAGGGGCGCCACTCTGTATCCTACAATACAAGGCGAGCGTCCATAATACCTCATTATCGCTTTGAGCACAACGTTGTGTGGTTGTGCCAATTTATGCTCTCAAGTTTTCGGCTTTTTTCATTGCAAAAAACGTAGAAAGAATCTTCGGAATTTTTGAAACTTGTTTACTCGGGAATGTTTACCGTGGGTGCACGCGTTTAAACCTATTTATTTTACTCCTGGCGTTTTTTATTTATGGAAATCTTTTTCGAATCGGCCAAGTATGGCTTTTGCGTAGGCCTTGACCGATGGGTTTGGTATTTAGCTTCGGGAGCAGCAACGTGGTGGCCCTCCTTAAGTCGGCTATTGACATATTTTCCTTTATTTTATTCCCGTTGCTTGTAAATTACTAGTGGATTTCATCTTTTCTTATCGATTTGCATTGTGGCGTACCCATATTCCCCTTTTTTTGAGAACGCCGTTACTGCCTTCGGCCTTTCTCCCCATGATATCTCACCTTTGGCCGATCCCTTGCACCTTATTCATTCGGTTCGCGTTTCTCAAGTTCATTTTTCTGATGTTGTTAGAGTGAATTAGCGGTACGTTGTACTGGAATCTAATTTAATTCCAGTCGTATGGGGACTTTGGCTCCCGGTTTGACGCTTGTTACGGGAAATTCCAAGATGGCGGCCCTGTTGCCAAAACCGGATGTCGGCAAGCGTTCCTCCTCCACGCCGACGTCTGCCGCCATAGCACCTAGTGTGAGAACGCGGAAGCAGACGTCAGGTTGGTTTCGATTTGCGCGAAGCAGACGTCTGCTGTGCATTGCAACTAAAATGTTGGACCTTGTTTGCGTTACGACGGATTTTGTTGCTAAAGGTAACGTGTTTTAAATATGTGAAAGTAGAAAGTTTTAAAAAATATCACGATCGTTTCATGCTCACGTCCCGTAATCGCGATTGTGTCGCCATTCTAAACTATCTGAGCGAGTTGGGTCAGTGTCTAATGTCGGCGCGACGTCCGACAAGGCATCTGAGCGTGAGCATGATTGTCATCCGTCTCCACGTTCGGGGAATAGGATTGGCATAGGCCGAAAACGATCATATCACCCATTAGGGTTGATAGTGCTATAGGTGTCGTCCACTAGCGATATGCGTGGACGGTCACAAAAACAAGGCCTGGGATGTCGGTGCGGACGTCCGACGATGCCACATGCCGACGTCGGAAACTCCTCCAACGGGTGGTTGAGAGTTTATCGGCAATGTGATGCGCGCTCCCTCTTCCCCCGACGTCGTGTTTTCGTCACCGACGTCGGCTCCGATGTCGGCATTATGCACATCATGCTGGGAATCACTGCACGACTTTCGTGCAAATAAATAAACAATAAATAATTAAGGAGGCTGTATCAATAGCGTCGACAGGGCCGACGTCGGCAGCCTCTTTTCATCCAGCTTTGGCGATGATTTTGGAGGGTTAAAGGCGTTAAAACAACTCCTCCTCCTTCTGTTCTGGTTTACTCCTCAAGTCCTAAAGGTAACTGCATTAACTTTGGGGGTCGGTAGCCTACTGAAGGTTAACATGACCATCTCAAGTATTTGAAGTCCTGGGTTTGATCCTCACCCCAGCCACCCCTGGCATTTTTGGTGAGAGAAGGGCCGTGTGTTGCCTCCTGTCATCAATGTGGGAGGTAATATAATAATAAGCAAATCGTAGCTCTTTCCTTCTGGCTCCATGGACTAGGCTGGAAGCGTGTGAAAAATACAGCAACTCTAGCTTTCTTGGCTATATTTTTCCACACGTGCTTATTACTTTAATTAGTAGAATTGTTTTACCTGAACCTTCTCCTCGCAACCATTTTTCTGAATTAGGGGTTGCAGATCTTGATGAGAAGGGGCAATGCTTTGTGCGTGCCCTTCGACTCTATCTTGGTGAAACTCTTATTCCTCCAACGACGGGGCCCAATACTGAGTGGACTACTTTGCCCGCTTCGTTATTCCTCCGGGTAACAAGGTGTAGGACAGTCCTATTCCGGTTCCTGGTGCCTTTCCAGTTAGGAAAGTGGATATGTGAAGTCATTAAGCTTTCTTCTGAACTTGGACCGAGCCTTATTGATCTTCCAAGCGAGGTGAGGCTCCGAACTGGTGTAAATTTAGGAAATGTCATACCAACTTGTGGTTTTAAACGTTCACCGAAGAAATAAATAAGTGAGGCCTTCGCTGAGTCTTGAAGTAGGAGATCAATAGTTTGGGATAGACCAACAGTTTTAGCCTTGGGGAAGTAGGCTAAGGGTGGCGCACTGTGTAGTGCAGGACACTTGGCTCATTCATCTGAATGCCTTCCAATCACGTTTCGTGCATTGGTACGGTATTGGCGACTCGCAATATGTTGCATTATGTTGTCATGCGTGGCGTTTTGTTTTCGTGTTGAGTAAATTAAGTAAGTTGTGCAGCTGTTGCGTTGGGATGAAGGAAGTTCTGGGTTGGTATGGAACAAAGATGAACGTAGGTTGTAGCAAGATCAAAACATACACGGGCATGCTGCAACGTGTGTCCTCCCACTCATCTTCGGAGGTGGGAGAGTTGGTCAACGTCAGTGGTCGAGGCAACGCGACTGTCTTCACTTAGCATCTGTGCGGGAGTAGGACAAACGTCGGCTGTCTTCCGGCTCGGCAAGTTAATTTCAAGAGGACGAAGTCGCCTACTCAGGTTGGCAATGTTTTTTACGTAAAAAATGTTGGTGCTATTGACGTCTTGGTTTCCAGGTTGGTGCAGTACCAGTTGAAGCAATTCTGGCTATAGTAACCCCTTTCTGGCAAGGGAAGTAGGTTCGTGAGGTAGTAACATGGCCCTCAGGCCTTGAGCCGACTCTTACCGTTTCCCTTGCAAGGGGTGGCCTCGCAGTTTTCAGGAATTGGATGTCTGGAGAATACGGGAATATTGCTCTACTAGACGAAGCTGTTGCAACCTGGTTAGTAAAACCATTAACACTTTCATTAGTCACTACCTTTTAGGCCCTATTGGCTCGCCTGGTGGAAGATTTAGAAAATCTTCTGTGACTGGTAGGAAGGGTGGAAATTGAGAAATGGAATATAGTATTTTGGGAAAGTTGATTACCATTCGTAAGTGGGTACCTTCTCAATAATTATTGAGGTTTGGTATGACAACTTATGTAATAGCTTCGGGTTCTAGCTGACCCTCCTCCGATGGGACAAAGTCAGCACATATTACTGAAGTAAGTATTTTGTTGATAGTAAGAAACGACATTTTAACACTGCTTAAAATAAGTTTTCACTATCCTAAAATACTTACCTTCAGTAGAACCCACCCGCCTCCCCTCTTTCGCTGAACTCGTTGATTGCTAAGCGATAATGAGGTGTTATGGACGCTCGCCTTGTATTGTAGGATACAGAGTGGCGCCCCTGGCGGGAGCTATATGGTACTATATGGTACTATATGATCTATTTGATTAATTTTGAGCAATGAAAGCATAAAATAGCGATTTTAGCACATATTACTGAAGGTAAGTATTTTAGGATAGTAAAAACTTATTTTAAGCAGTGTTAAAATGTCGTATTCTTTCGGATTCACCATGCTTAATTTGTGTTTGGCAACCAGAATTGAATACAAGAAGCACTTCTGTCTGTAAAATTTTGAACATTGACTACACACTTCCACCGCTTTTTTAATTTTGCTGGCAGAGGAATGTAAGAGCCCAGTCTGAGCGGGTCGATTTTTGCTACTCGGATTGTGAGTTTGTAGGAGCGACTTATCACCCAACCACTCCCTCTTTCGGCGAATTCGTCGATGGAACGGTGGATTTTAGCATAAGCTGCATCTAGTAACTTCGGAATATCTAATGGATTATAGATTGGGGAGTAGCGGGACTGAAATCCAGTTAGTATTTCTTGGCCATTTCGAACGAAACTCACTCCTAAACCAATTTGAGCTCTACAAGTCACCAATTGCCGGAGACATTCGTACAGTAGAGCTTCTATACCTCTTCGCATCAACATTAAAAGGTACAACGGGTCTACAGCCTGCACAGCTTTCGTGTACTTTCTGTGTTCGAGTCCTTGATCACAGAGGATGGGAACGTCTGTACAGCCAGACTCCCTCTCAAAGCAATCGCACTCGGGTGGGTAACTACTCCTGTGTGTCTCTACGAGGTGTTGTATCAATCTTTCTTGGGTAGGATACGTTTGAGCGCAGTAAACGCAGGTAAAGTTTGTTTTTTCCATCGCTCCAACTGAATGATTCTGTTTAATAATATAAATAACATGAACATTAATAATTTCAACGTCCTGGTCTCAGTTTAGTAATATAAATAAAAAGAGGAAAAATTTGTTATTTTTGTTATTTTTCTAGAACAACTGGCTTTTCGTCGAGCCAACTGTCGAAGCGCTCGTCGTAGCCTTTCCACCTGACGAGGTAACGAGTTTTCCCTCCCACTTTTTTAGTCTTCAGAATCTCTTCAACTAAAAACAGATCCGGCCCGTTAGTTTTCTGCAACTCTAGCTCGTAAAAAGTGCCTTCGATTTTACTACCCAGTTGGTCGACCAAACCTGTAGCAAGTCGGTCGAGTTTTTCTGACTTCACTCACCTCGAACAGTTCGTTGGTAAAGCTTTGCAAATATCCCTTGTCGAATACAGATTTTGCCGTTGTCACTCTAACTAAATCCCCGACTTTGAAACTATTCTTCTTTTTGGAAGGACTCTTTTTCAGCGATATGTTTCTGATCTCCGGTTCATCGCGTTTAGTTACTTCGGATGGTTTCATTTTAATGGTACAATGAACTCTGTCGTTGTAATATTTGACAATTTTATCTATAATGTCTATCCACTTGTGGTTACCTTGCAGAGTGAACCGTTTCCACATGTTCGACTCCGATGTGCGATTTAGGCGTTCTACTACGCTCGCCTTGAGTTCTGACTTGGTCGAATAGTGGTTTATTTTGTGGCGTTTCATTAGTGCTGCGAAATCTTTATTATAGTATTCCTTGCCTTCGTCGCTTTGTAGATTTTTTTAAGTGGATTAGACATCGTGTTTAATATCTCGTTAAAAGCGCCAGTGACATCCGCGGCGTTCTTCGATTTCACAGGGATGGCCCAAGTGTATTTAGAGAATACATCGATGGCAGTCAGCAAGTATTTGTAATTTTCGTTTTGTTCCGCGTAAGGTATCATATCCACCAGATCCGCTTGAACTAAATCACCTATCCCGTAGCTAATAACGCGCCTTCTCGGAAAGTTTCGCCTAGCTGGCTTGTGCAGCTCCTCCACTAAAGTTTCCATTTGATCTTTTTTTTTTTATTCCCATTCCCAACTTTACTTTGGTTTTCATAGCTGCACCTACAGCAGCTGCTGTCAACTTCTCTTTCAGACCAGTTTTGCTAGATTTTGCTACTTTTACTGCATCGGAGGCCAACTTTCTATCAGCTTCGTGCCTTCGTTCCAAGTCTGGTTTGGCAGAGTATTCGATGTCGTGCTGTTTGCAGGCATTATTCAGAGAATTGATGGCAGCGTCGCCTCTCAGTCTCTTGTTCAGTTTTGTTCCCGGACCGCAATAGTTGTATCCCGGAATGTGAAGTTCCACCGGCAACTTGTCTATCGCGCTGTTGAACAATCCAGAGCCTCTGCTCTTCTGAAACTGCTTTCCTCGTGCCGCACACTTTACACTAGCCCTTCAGCAGTTGTCGATAATTCTTAGTCACAACGTGCCTGACATTTTTACTGGTTGTAACTCTTTTGCATTTGAGGCAGTACATCTCTGTTTATTTATAAAATGAGAATGAAAAGGTATTTTAGATTGGCTGTAACTCTTCTGCATTTGAGGCAGTACATCTGTTTATATATTGACATTTTTACTGGCTGTAACTCTTTTGCATTTGAGGCAGTACATCTCTGTTTATTTATAAAATGAGAATGAAAAGGTATTTTAGATACTAGTTTTGCAGAGAATTCATCAAAATAACATTTTTTTTCTTAAAGCAGCTGAAAGATGAAAGTGTTAAATTATGACATAGCCGATGTCAATAAGCAACCATCGACTGGTAATTTACTGAATTTTCCAGAGGACGTAAGGTGCATCATTTGCGGCTCTCCCGGTTGTGGAAAGACCAATTTAGTTATAAATTTCATTTGCAATCCAGGTTGGTTGAATTATGACAGCCTGCGCGTGTACTTCAAGTCTTTATTTCAAAACAAATATTTCCATCTCAAGAGAGCTTTCGAGGAAATATGTCCGGGAGTAGCTACCTTTTGTTCCAACAACGAAGATATCCCGCCACCAGAAGAACTGCCATGTGGCAAAACGGTAATTTTATTGGACGATTTCATGATTAAGAAACAAGACAGAATCGAACGCTATTTTGCCTACGGCAGGCACGCGGATGCGTCGATCTTTTATTTATGTCAGACTTACAGCAGGTTACCCAAGAGAGTTATTGGAGATAATTCCAACATTATAATTCTCTTCAGGCAAAACGAAGCAAACCTCAAACATGTCTTCAATAACCACGTTAGTGGTGACATGATTTACGACGAGTTTCGTCGCATGTGTGGTGAGGTTTGGAACTCTGTTCCGTACGGATTCCTATTCATCGATAAAACTAAACCCTTGGATCGAAGGTATAGAAGAATGCTCGACTAACAACGACGTGTCTGCCGAAGGTTTTTGTTGACATTAACGTACGTCTATGTTTTTGTTGACATTAACGTTTGTTGACTTAAACATTATTTTATAAATTACTAAACAGTCATGTCTACTAAAACTAAAAATAAGAGAAGCAAACCCCAGAAAGAGGTCGATCAGCACTAGGCTCTAAAAAACCGTCTGAAAAAAAATTTCAAAATATAAAACTGGAAAAGCAGGCAGAATCTGAACATTTGCAAAAGATATTCAAGCCAGTAGTTGATCCTATAGTAGACCAGACTAAAATGCAGATGCTACAGGGAGGCGAGGCTTTGGCTCAGCGTCAACAACAAATCAAAGAACTGTTGGCTCTAGAGGCTGGACAGAAGAAACAAGAAAAATATCACGGGAAACGGTTAGAGCATATTCAGAAAGCTCTGGAGGCGGCTACGGGCCGCGTTGATACTGAAGACGAGAATATAGACAGTGACGATGGTGAACTACAGTTTAACGCGGGTGCCAGGAGACGGCTCTCCAGTTCCACGGGCGCATTACCTGAAGCGCCCTCCGACATGTCACTTGTCCTCACGCCAGGGGCTCATAGGAGACAAATGGAAGAGGCCTCTTTACTCGGCGATTCCGCAGTCAGACTCGGTCCGCTAGCTGCCAAGTATCTCAGCATGTTTGCAACTCGAGAGAGTCTGACCGACTCCACTTTTGGCATTCGATACGACCCGGAGGCTAAACGTTATATGATTGGATCCATACAAGTAGAATTTCAAGACGACGACTTGATCGTGGGAGGTAAAATGTACGAAGGGACGGACGATTTGTGGCAGTTGGTTATGTTAAAAAACCCTTCGAAGCCACCAGATGGAGATGCCAGCCTTCTGAACTACCACGATATTCTGAAGAGGAGTAAAGCCATATATCACAACAACGACGACAGTACGAGAAGACTGAAGTCCAGCGCCGGTTTCAAGTACACGACTTTTATAAAACCTGTCTGGGGCAGACCTGCCGAAGTTGTAGGGAAAGGATACCGGTTCTATAGAGATCCGAATGACTTGTGCGAAAGACTGAAGCTCCACAGAGCCTCTACAGAGGCTGGCAATAATTCTCTGGACGAAGAATTCGTGCACATTTTCACAGAAATGCGAAGCAAAGCATTGCTGTCAGACGGAGAGTACCAAAAACTGATCGGTGAATTCGGTAGATGTTAACTAATGTATTAAACAAAAAATATGTCGATCATACTTTCCTCTGAAAAAACTGACTGTGTGACCAGTTTTCCTTCCCCGTTGATATTGGAAGGCACTCACGAATTGGCTCTAGTCAATCTGGAAACTTACAACTCCATTCCTAACGTTATAAAGGACGTGACCAACTCTTTCACTTACAGCACGGACGGCGGTAACACCTGGATTAAAATCGTCGTCTCAGAAGATTGTTATGAATTAGACGATATTATAAACATCATTTACAGAAAATTAAAAAAGACCATGCATTGGGACGAGACTAACAATGTTTCCTACGTTCTATTAATGGCAACGTAAACACTCTAAAGCGTGAACTAACTATTACTGACAGGAGATATAAGGTTGATTTTTCTGAACCATCCAGTATCGGAAAGATTTTTGGTTTCGAAGCTAAGACTTACGAATTTGGGGAATACATCGGCCCAAACACTGTCAACATAGTAAATGTAAATAGCATACTGGTACAGTCTGGTTTACAGTCTGGTACAGACTTGGTTTCGAGTTCTTACGTGAACGGATCATCGCAACCGACCTTTTATTCGTTCTTTCCTACTGTCCCTCCCGCCTACAAGATTGTTCAGTCTCATCGCACAATTTGGTATACCTACCTGTTACGAAAAATATTATTCCCTTTATGCGCGTGTGGCTGACAGATCAAGCCGATAGACCGCTTAACCTTCAAGGGGAAACTTTGACTATGAGGTTACATTTACGAAAGAAGAAAAACTAAAAACAATTACTTAAATTTATGCCGCTCAAATTTATTAAACTGAAGAAAAACTAAAAGCAATTACTTAAATTTATGCCCCTCAAATTTATTAAACTGAAAGTAACTGCGAATGACCCACCGCCCTACGATCCGCCACAGTCCACATTACCTGTAAATGGAAATGAAACCTACCGATCGAGAAGGCGTCATATCCTCAGTCCCGCTAACTTAAAAATTCGTGGAGAGACTAATCCTCTCTCAGAATGGAAACGAACGAAAATTACCTAAACGTGACTGAGCCTTTTGTCGTTGACGAATCGGTAGTCGAATATAATTTTCACGAATATTCTCCGATAATCGGGACGAACTTGAACCAGATTAATTCGGAAATAAGAATCACGGTGCAAAATCAGGACCTTTTCACTCATCCTCACCAGAGTTACCTCCGCATTAAGGGATCTCTCCTTAAAAGCGCAGACGGCAGTTCTTATGCTGCCACGGATAAGATAACTGTGGTCAATAATGTCGTGGCTTTCCTTTTCTCTCACGTACAGTATCAAATAGGCGACAAAACAGTAGATCAACTTAACTTTCCTGGGATCACAAGCACGATGAAAGGAATTGCTAGTTATTGACCTGAAGGCCAAGCCGAACTCGCCAACAGGGGTTGGTTTCTCGACAGCAACAACGCTAGGTCAGCAGATCCTGACAGTAATGCCATCTTCAAGCACAAGCGAGACCTTCTCTTCAGTCATTCTCCCAGAGGCAGGTTTACATTCGCTGTACCCTTGTCTCACCTCCTCGGTTTCATGGAAGATACCAAGATTTTATACGGCATTCGTCAAACACTCATTTTGATGCGATCTGCAAATAACAACGCGATATTTAGAGACACGGGGGTCGGTGCCGGCAAGATAGTTCTTGAGCACGTGAGCTGGTTTCTTCCTCACGTAACTCCCTCTGACGTACAGAAAAATAAGTTGTACAAGTTGACCGATTCTGGGACGAGCGTGCCGTTGGCCTTTACACATTGGCATTCCGATCAATTGGATCTGCCTACATCAACAAAGGTCGCTTGGCGTCTTATTAGTACAAGCGCTACGGAACAACCTCGTTGGATCATCGTGGGTTTTCAAACAGACAGAGAGAACGACCCCAAAAAATACCCTGTTGTCTTTGACCACTGTAGTTAAAACGACGTTCACGTGACTTTAAATTCGGAACGTTATCCTTTTTTAGATTAAAATTCAAATTTTAGCCAGGGCGACATTTCTCACGTCTATCAGATGATTGTTAACTTCACACGACAGTACTACGGCAGAGGATTGCTGTCGGCTGGTCACGCGTTCGAATTATCCACATTTAGCAAGAATTTTCCTTTAATTGTGATTGATGTAAGCAAACAAAACGAGCGGCTGAAGTCGGCGGTAATTGACGTACAGATAAAACTGAGATTTGGAGCTCAGGTACCGGCAAATATGAAAGCATGGGCTCTAATCATAAGCGATCGCATAATGCACTTAAGATTAGACCGAAATAACGTTGAAGTTGCTGTGTGACTTAATGGAATCTATTTTTTTTTCTTAAACTCGAGTCATGTATACAACCACCGGAGTGGCTTTGAGTGCCAACCAAAAGAAACGCCAGTTACAGCAGATCAAGAAAGGAAAAACGGCACAACTTCGGCTTAGAAACTCTCAGTTGAACAGAGGCACCTCGAAATTACCAGTCACTCAAGCTCAACTCGGCAGAATTCATAAGGCACGCAAGACGGGGAAAGGTTTACATCTGAAACTTTCTCGTACACAACTAAAGAAGGGAGGAATTCTACCTGCGTTACTTTTGCCGGCGTTGGCAGCGCTGGGGTCATCCGCCGCAAGTGCCGCAGCGATCGCCAGAAGCGTTAATGCTGCAAAGAATAATTCTAGACAGTTACAAGAGCTTAAGAGACACAATGCAGCGATGGAAGCTCTGGCACTCAGAAAAGGAACGGGAATTAAAAAAAACACCGTCAAAAAAAAGACGAAAAACTACCAACAGCAAAGCTCGTGGGAAAGGATTTTTTTCTGAAGCAGGGGTATCTTTAAACAGACCTATGACAAATGTGGATTTGAACAGATACGCAAAAAAACTCGGGATTATTAATTTCAGAGGTGCATTTACTAAATACTTGCTTCCACAACGACGTTGGGCGAATGGAGAGTGTGGAATAGTTAATTTGCAAGACTCAAGCGGAGGAGAAGGTACACATTGGGTGCGTATTACAATAAAGGCACATCTTGTTCATATTTCTTCGATTCGTTCGGTTTGAGTGCACCCTTATAAGTCCAGAGATATCTCGGCAAACCTATAACGAATCACGTGAGAGTTCCAGAAGCACATGAGGTTCTGTGCGGTCAATATTGTTTATTCGTACTATGAGGATTGTCGAGAGGAGAGAATTTTTTTCAAGTTATTCACACGCTGAAAAAGAAGTCATGAAAGTCGATAAATTTGGAAATGTCAAGCGTCCCAAGTTTCCATCTTCTCTTCCGTCACCCTCCATCGTTGTGGTGGATAATTTCTTTGAGTCGAGCGGGACCCAATCTGCCATTCGACGCAAAAAATAAAAAAATTGAAAATGTAGGACCTCCGGCAAACGACACTGATGCCCTAACTCTTGGATACCTGAAAACAGACCTAGGACTGAGTTTAGATTGGGACGGGAATCTGAGCATTAATGGAAAAAAACTTACGAATTTAAATAAACCCACAAACGACAGCGATGCCTCCACAAAGAGATACGTCGATCGTCTAGTTGATAAGAAGCTCAGAATTCAACCCTACAGACGCATCTACTCGTTTCGAAGCAATCTAGAAACTAGGGATAACATGAAACGGCTGGCCGACAACGGTTTGCAACACTACGTAGTAAGTCAACCAGGTCGAATAGTCAAAACCATTCTCGTTGCGGCTAGGATAAATAACGCATTTCAAGTATCTTTGTTTAGAACTGGGAAAGCACCTGTTTCCATACTCAAACAGGCGGGGGAAACAGCCAGCGTAGCAAGCTACGAGGCAACGCCTTTAGAAATTCAAACGGGGCAGATATTGACCGCAGCAAACGAAAATGTGGCACCGGCCGGGCATCACCTGCTAGAAATTCATAGCGAAGTGGACGACTGAAGGAAAAGAAAACGCACCCAACATTACTTTTACTTTATTTTATTTATAAAGGAGACAATGGCCAAACCCTCAGTTTATGCTTTCAGCCGCAGGGTGACTTATAAGAGTGAACTTTGAAATGTGGTTCTGCTCAAACCACTCTTAACTCGAAAGAGTTCGCCAATATCTACAGCCAGAGTGAACAGATAAATGCAGCAATACACCGCCAGTGGAAATCAAGCATCTTGTCAGATGACAACAACGAAGATGCTCTCCTTGCCACCGTGCATCACGTGAAACCCTCATGGAGCTGTTTATCAGCGACGCCACTAAAGCTGTTCTGACGCATCAGTTTAACGCTCTTTTAGAAACCACTCTAGATTCGAAATTAGATGCCTTCCAAGTCGGAGGTCCAAAAAGAATACGGATCAAACACAATGGACATAAAACTCTGTTAATATTGTACTTTTATAACGACAGGAAAGTGCCTCAGACCTTAGTTCAACTGGACTATACTGAATGGACGGAATTGTTGAAAAGTCTTACTGAGATTCGTGAAAACATCCACCAAAAACAGGACGACGCTCTCAGCAGCGACGTCAAAAACTGAACCAGAAAAGACACATACACTGTCTGTGTGTAGGAGGCGTATTTACTTTTGATTCAGCACTTGGATGCATATTCAGCCTTTCGTTTTATTAATTTTTCGTTTGATTTGATTCCAATAGATGGCGCTCTATGTTTATGTTCAGTGACAGAAATTGTTGCCCACAGCATTTAGTTCGTTTTGTATGTTTCGATTCGAAGTCAATAGATGGAGCCAGTGGTATTTTATGTGATATATGCACATTCAGCCTTTCGTTTTATAAATTTTTTTGTTTGATTTGATTTGTGCCCAATAGATGGCGCTCTATGTTCAGTGATAGAAATTGTTGCCCACAGCATTCAGTTCGTTTTGTATGTTTCGATTCGAAGTTAATAGATGGAGCCAGTGGTATTTTCAGTGATATATGCACATTCAGCCTTTCGTTTTATAAATTTTTTTGTTTGATTTGATTTGTGCCCAATAAATGGCGCTCTATATTCAGTGATAGAAATTGTTGCTCACAGCATTCAGTTAGTTAAGTGTATTACAGTTCTCTCAATAGATGGATCTATGTTTCAGCTGTAGTTTTTACGCAGATAGCATTCAGTTTCAATTTGTGGAATACTCTCGATAGATGGCACTTCGTTTTTAATTTGTGTATTTTATTCAAACTCTCAATAGATGGCACTTCGTTTACTGCTTAGCACTGATCACTAAGTTAGTTAGGTGTATTACAATTCTCTCAATAGATGGAGCTATGTTTCAGATGTAGTTATTACACAGATAGCATTAGCATTCAGTGGTTTACTGTTTTGTGTATTTTATTCAAACTCTCAATAGATGGTACTTGCATAGATGGAGATCTGTTTCAGCTATTCAAACTCAATAGATGGCACTTGGTGCACTAAGCACTTTCATTTTTCGATTTTATTAATTTCTTGGTGACAATTAGTTTGGGTTGTAAACCGCACCAGATACAAACTGCAAGTTTGTATAGTTTGTATCTGGTGCTTTTTTCGGTACTTCCGATCTCTGCTGGCTTCCGCCCCCCCCCAAAAAAAAAATAGGTTTGTGTCATTCTGGTTTCACTAAAATATCTCGCTTTGGCATAGCTAAAATGTGGAGTGTATTGTTTTGTGCAAAGGGAACGGAAGCACATGAGAAATTAGCCTTCGAGGGCTAATTTTTACCCAAAATGCTTCCAAAAAAAAATTTTTAATACTGGGGGAAAATCAACAGGTGTTTTTATGTTTGCATGAAAGCTATTGCATATTTATAAACTTATTAAATTTGTAGATAAGCTATTGCATATTTCATACTTACTTTTTTACAAGTGTCCATATTTTTTTAAGTAGAATGTAGGTCAAGGTCATTTTCTGGAATCCTCCTAATGTCCCGCTTAGGCTCACGTTTTTTTTTTTTCATTTTGACCTTGTGGGCACTAAGCGGGACATATCGTAGTATAGGAGGTTTTCCAATGCTTTTTTACTTAATCCAAAAAGTATAGCCTAGGACGGGAAGACTATACTCAGGAACACTGCCTGAGAAAACCTAGGTCGGGAAGGTTTTACCAGCACTGCGGCGAGGTCGGGCAACAGCGGTGTAATCGATGCGTGGTTTTTTTTTTTTAAATATATTCCGTGTAAGCAATCGTGTAGTTTACGTTTGTGTCAAAATAGCTAGCCCTAAATTGACACAAACTCTATTACACGACAAACCAACGTGCGGTACCCACTGGAAAACGATGCAGAGCAGGTAGTTAAACGCAACAATATTTCTTAGCTAGTAAGATACATTGTTCCGTTTGCTACCCTTTCATTCTCGAAAAACAGTCGGTGGTAAGGGATAAAGGAAATGAGATGAAATGAAATGAAATGAAGGGGAAGGACAATGAGGGGAGGACAAACAAACAACAAACAAATACAACGTGCCTAAAGTTCATAGGTGTCGACTATTTTTTCCGAATTATCATACGTCGCATTTTCTCTCCCGAAAAAAAGCTTCACGAAAAAACGGTTTTTTAAGCCCACTAAAACTTGTGTCAGGCCACGGCTTTTTCGGACGTATTAGTTAACCTACGATGGAACTAACGGTGCCTCCACGCGAGAATTACCGTACACCCATCGGCATAAACTAACTCCGAATCACCCGTGTTATAACAATTAAAAAACAGGGCAAACAAACAAAAAATAATGCGGCCGTACGTAACCAGGTTAACTAAGGTGGCTTGTTACATATGATGCAATTCGCTCCGCAACCCAGATTCACGCTGACATGTTGCACGCCTAGCGCCATAAATCCACAAAAACGTAACATTAACTGCGTAGCAATAAATATATTATACGTCGGATAGTAGAATGAATTTCGGTATGTAGTATTTCAGTATGCAGTATTTCAGTATTTCGATGACATTAAAATAAAAGTGCAACAATTCCATTAATCAGAATGGTCCACATTTCGTAGTTAGAAGGCGATTAAAATAAAATTGCAACGATTCCACATCTACTCCATCACATCTACTCCATCTACTCCAGATTCGTGCCGAATTTGTTGGAAATTAGCACTGGTAACGGCAAGGCAATACAGGTGTATAAATGAAGCCGCTTTTTCGCACTGAACCATAATATAACAAGTCACCTTACTAAAAAAAAAACTGATTACTTACAAGTGTTACTCTTCCAAGCTCCCATGGCCGCTAAATGACAAATTTGTCGGTGTAGTACATATTTTAAATGCAGAAGTAGGACGTGCTTGATTACACCAGAATGTGCGTAGGTCCGCCGTGTACGATTTCCAGTAAAAATTAATTACGGCAATAAAAGTTTCGACGGCAGCATTTTAAGCTTTTTGGCGGCCTGAAAGCGACAATCACTCGACGTCACTTAAATGTTGAATGACGGATGCAGCATCATTGTCTCGCATGCAATAACGGGAAATAGTCATGACGCACGTTTTGTATCTCGTGTAAAGTAGCATTGATGTCTCGCTCCAATTGACTTTAACTCGTTGCCGGATACTCATATAAAGAGCATCTTCCAGTAGTTAATGAATCGTTTTCAACGCTGTTTTCCTGTTATAGCGGTGTGGAACGTTGTTTTTCTTGACACGGTGAAATGAGATTTTTAACTCTGCAAACTTAAAGGAGGGTTGTCGCAGAATTAAAAATTTTTTTTTTTAATTGTAGAAGCCATACTGTAGTAGCACTAAAGCGAAAAACATTTCTCCATTCAGACTGCCTCTGTGTGGCAGTACAACCGACTAGTAAAAAAAAATTTTTCATTTATGATGACTACAGCCCCTTGTAGGTAGGTATCGTCTACTTCGAAAAGGTTTCGTTGAAGGCAGACCCGGTATTGTAGTAGGTCTGTTTGGTGGGTGGGGCTTCGATAACAATGGAATACAATGGGCTTTATGGCCAGTCCGTCGTCCTAGTACTTTGCACATCTACTCTTGTCATCTTTTTCTCTCTCGATACGTCAAGAAGGTTACTCGCGAAAGGGGAGGTAGGGTGGGGTAAAGTAATGTACATTTTCTTAGGGAAAAGAAATAAATTTCAACCAGACCATCCTGGGGGGGGGAAGCAATTTTATGTTTCTTGTTGCCGTTGGAAATAATACATTACCTGTGAATTTCGCATTCGCATTTCGACCTCATCAAATTGGTGGCGGGCACCTTCTTGGTGGGTACCCTAGGGTTTCAAACTAGCATTCACTGGAGTCCTAAACTCTTTGAATGTTGAGTGAAGACTTAAGGTGTGTGATAAGAAAAGTTAGTTTTGTTCCGTGGAAAGGGGTGAAGTCCTTAAGAAGAGATTTTGGAGAGAAACAATTTCTTTTTGAAAGAAAGAAATGCCTTCAGTTCAGTTCAGTTCATCTAGGGGTTTAGGACAGGACGAAACCAAAGTTTACCTTTCTTTGCGTAGTGGATCCCGAAGAGGTCTTGCAGGTAGAGATGAGATCAGTGATGTCCCTGATGTGGTCCTGTTTCTTGGGCGTTACCTCACTTGGTGTTGGGTGCTGGAGTCGTCTTTGGCGAATGAGATGTGATGAGGTTCTTCCTTTTCCAGAATGGTGATACTGACGAACGTGATGATTCAGCGTTGGGGACCTTGGGGTTGATTGTTATGCTTCTTTTGACATGGGTGGTGATTTGAAGACGAGAGTATCACTCTTAGTTTCATGATAATTGTTGATTGTTGATTTTCCCAATCAAGTGAGTGTTTAAAAAAAAAAGTAGTCTTTGAAAGCCCGAAGCGCACAAAACCAAAGAATTGCGAGTGGGGGGCTTAGATGTTTTTGGGGTCTTAATGAATTGTCAAGGAAACAAGACCCATCTCTTCGCTTCCTTGTTTGGACTGTAGCAGACGATTCAAATTTCCATTCAAGTCTGATTGGATCGAAAACTTGAATGATTTGGGCTAAATTAGGCGGGATGAAGTTGTGGGGTCAGACATTTGGGTGTTCTGATGATTTTTTGTTGCAGAAATCGTAGCACTGCGACGGTGAATCCAGGTGAAGAATTGGTGGGTTTTAAAGAAACAGAAGCCACTCGTTTCCAGATTACTTAGTATTTGTTGAAGAGGAGGCAGAGGAGAAGATCAGTGGTGGGATCAGGCCGAGAGATGGTGATTCCAGTCGAGGTCAAAAAGGGTGTTTGCTTGAGGAAAGAAGTTTCGCAAATTTCATCAGAAAGGAAAGAGAGGAATTGATCCTCGACATTTCATCTGGTTTTATTTTTTTTAAAGAATGAAGTCTTGAATGGTGAGGGTCTACCTGCGAACAAGAAAGCCAAACGTGTAGCCATTAGCTTAAGGAGGGTAGTGCCCAGGTTCGAGTTTTGGTACAAGGAAGCATGTCAGGATGAAGTGGTTTGAAGACAGTGTCATTGTCAAACTGCCACAAAGAGTGGTTGGTGAATTTTTCAGGAGGAAGCAAATGAGTTTGCTTTGTCCCAATCTGCCAGAATGTTATGAGCTTTAGGTGAGTTGCTGTTCGAGATGGTGTGGTTGTTGGTGAAGAAGGTGCTTGTGGAGAAATTCCCACGGAACGTTCATTGGTTTGTGGGTGGTGGTTGGTTTAGCTATGGGACGACTAGTGTCCATTGCAGGCAGAAAATGTGTGGGATCGTGAACGGTTAGTTGTTTCTGTTTCTTCGGTTGGGCCATACTTGGAGAGGGACGATACCTGGGTCTTTTTGACGCCAAATGCTGAACATGAGCCAGTCTTCAAATGAGCGGTAAGGGCTTGTTCGGTGGGGTGAGAATTTCTTTATTTTTGTAGCGAGGGCCAGATTTAGCTTCAATTTTGTTGATTCATGAAAAAGTTGGAAGTTTTCGTGGCATAGTCTTACAAGTTCGAGTTCTTGACTGGACGACTATGATGACAGCGACGAAATGAACGTTTCGACCGGTTCAAGATTGAGTTTGAGTTGTGCCACGTTGGTTTTGGACAGGTGGAAGAGTTTTCGAACAGTGTGACTAAGGAATTTGGAGTTGAGGAAAGATGGGTGTTGGGCTAGAGATGTGGGCATGTCACTGATCAGGCCAAAAGTTGACGAAATGGTCGAGTTGAAAGATGTGTTTACTTCTGTTGCGAGCAATGACTCCAGTTGGGGTGTAATCGCAGAATCTTCTGACTGTACAATTAAACCCAATTCCTTTTGGAGCAGGCTTTGGCTCAACTTGAAATGCAGATGGAAAGCTGTCTAATGTGATGGTGGAGGTGGCCTCTGCAGGAAAGCCTAATGAGGCCAGCGGAGGGGATGCTTCAGGAAAGACGAGGTTGTCAGGTGCACAGTCGATCACCATTCTGATTGGCAAAGTGGGTCATTGTGGAGTGGAAAGCGTCGTGGATGCAGTCTGGAAGATACGGTTCGGAGGAACGACAATGTTAATGACGATAATGTTGCAGATGAAGGCAAATTAATTACAACAAAAGGAGAGCTGGAGGGGGTTGTGCGTGGCGTCTTTGGTTTGGGGGATTGATTTCAGCATACAATTGGAGATGTGCCAATCACTCCCTTTCCTGTTTAGCATGCATCTATGCCAGTCCTTTGTTGGTGTCTTTTGTTGTTCTTGACGATTTATTTCCAAAAAGGGGGTGGAAATCGAAATGCAGATGGGACATGGATTGTGGTAGTAATCGCACTCCCAGTGCTGTGACGATCGAGCCTTATGACTACCTAATGATGATCGAGCCGTTTTGCATCTGAAATGATCCCAGAGCAAATGCAAGTTTGAATTGCCATACTGGAGGTTGATGGATTACCAGACAGTTCCACACATCTGTCGGTGGGCTGATGTGATGAACCACCACGAGTCTTTTCATCCTTGGAATTGAAGTACATAGACTGCACAACAAAGTTGTGAGTGGTTGAAAAAACCCGCCACAGGCACGAAAAAAGAGGAAGAGTTCTTTGTTTCCTCAAAGGTGTTGCCACTGATTCGCTGAGCGCTGAGAAGTCTAGTCTGCGGAGGAGGCGAAAACGATGATGGTTGGCAAAATGTTGAAGTCGGCCGATTTCTTTCAATGAGAAGAGCAAAGGGAAATGGTGACTTGAAGCTTGCCTGGGAAACAACAGGAGGGGCCATGAAGATTGTCCTCGTAACTGCCAAGGAAAGGTGAAGATTGGATTGGAGGTAAAAATTTCCGAGCGAAACAGCGGGATGTCCCACAATGCACTTGGTTGGAGAGTCAAAGGTGCAAAAGAAGAAAACAAAATGGCGTCCAAGGCCACATAAAGACCGACCTGCGTCTAGTGGCAAGGTAGCTGATAGGCAGAGATTTTTTTGTAGAGGATGGCGATCTGGGGCGTGGGCTGCATTCGATTGGATGAACAACAAACTTGACACACGTTGAGTATGGAGTGAAGTTCTCGAATCGTGGTGGACCCAAACGGTCTGGTTGAAAAGAATTAGTTCACCATGAAATAAGAAAAAAACGGAAAAAAGAAAAAAATTTCCCGAACTAGGTGCGTTTAGTGCAGTGACCGTGAGCCGTGACAGATCCGGGCAGCCTGGATGAGAGGATTGGCTAGCAAGGCCGGGCGAAAATGGAGGCTGGACAGTGTGTGGTGAGAGTGGCCATCAGAAGTTCGCTACCTGTTTGATGCAGACGTTGAGCAAAAGCGGACCCAGTCGGCCTGGTTGTATGGATCATCCAGCTGTGATGGGCGAAAGAGACAGACCAAAGTGGAAGCAAGGCGAGTGTTGACTGACGTTCACCACCTGACCGAGAAAACGGAGTAGTCCTTCGGGAGGCGACTTCAGTGGGCGTCCGTGAGATCTGCAGATTTGGCAGCAGTCCCCTTGGTCGACGGGAAAGGCTCAGGAACAGCCGCCGATGAGAGGGGCTGGGTAGAAGGCTCTATTAGGATAGCATTGATTGCATTGCACCTTAGTACGGTGAAAGGAAAGAGCCCGGTTTGCTCTGTCGAAGGCAAACCCATATGAGGGTGTGGCTTATATTTGTAAGGCAGCTTAAGCCATCTGTGATGGGGCGAAAGGGATGATCCAGGCAGCCATGAAGACTGATCGAGGCTGCATGAAGGTGTCGTCTGATCCGGATGTAAATCCGCTTCGAGTTGATTTGTAATAAAACGAAAGATGATGCAAGGCAGCAGTGATGAATGATGCTTGTGCGATACAATGGCTGGGGACATTGCAGGGTCTTGCTTGGCATTGTTGGCTTGCTTTCAGCCAAACATGAAGAGGTGAAGAGGGCCAAAAGAATGAAGCCAACCGGATAAAGACGAAGCAGACGGCTTGAAGAAGGATGGAAGCCAGCATGGAGTACTGGAGAGGTCGACGAAAGAGTAAGGAATTCAGGAGGAACCAAAGTTGCAAATGCAGGATCCAGTTGAAATGAACTTCAGCCGGGCAGAGGAGCGAAAGAGATAGACGGGAGTCGATGAGGCGATATGGGGGCACAGAAGCGCCGCAATGGAGCGGTCAGGACGAAAGGATCCAAGCAAGGAGAGTCCAGGCGAAATAGAGGCATTTAGCAGACACAGAAGCCGAGGAGCCGACAAGGTTGAGGCATAGGGTGAAGGACGAAAGAAGTGCCACGATGTTGCCACAGCTGCGAAAAAGGTCGATGAGAGTTGATGGGAAGACAGATGGGCCGAGGAGGTCCGTAGGGAGAAGCCAGGACAAAGGGTCATCAGGTGAGAAAGGTCCGGGTGAAAGAGAAGTCAAGATGGCAGTGCGAAAGAGATCCATCGCATACGGCCTGGATGCAGTACCTCAACGGAAAAAGGTCCAGGAGAAAGAGGCATGGGAATCCAAAATGGCGGCAACGAAAAAAAACATTGGAGACAAGAAAGGGTAAGGATGAAACGACCATGTGTGATGGCTGCTAGAAAACAAACGATACCAAGCCCTCGTAGCTGGTGCTTTAAATAGGAGGGGTGCGTGCATGCGCATTTGGGTTACCAAACTGGCTAGATTCAAATAACCTTAAATCTCTAGGATATAACATTCCGGCAACATAATGCAAAATTCACAGGTTATGCATATTCTAACGGCAACAAGAAACGTTTATTATTTGTCACCACTGGTACAATGATGACAGTTTTTGGTGGTTATTAAAAATAATCGTTAATACCGACTATTCGTTTACTTTGTTATTGACCGATCATTATGTACATTAACAGATTTTGTAACAACATTTCTTTTTGTACTGCAATTCTTAAAAACAAAACAACGGCCAATTTATTGGTGGAAGCGTAGTGTGGAAGCAACATAACCAACGGCTGTGAACATGGCATTAGATTTTCAGCTGGCAGCAGTGTTGCCGGCACACATCTCTTATTGCAACCATGAAAACTTGATTCACGGCATGACAAAAAGACTGTTCCGCAGAAAAAAAAAACTGCAATCAATATAATAAAGATAAATACTTGCTTTTGTGTAAATTTGGTACAGGAAATTCGAGCCAATTCTTTTCCTTCGATGAAGTTCCAAAACCGAAGTGAACAATCCTGCAGATGGAGAGAAATTATCTATTAAATTCTTTTACATTAGAGGCAGTAAAAACTTCAGGATTTATTTAGGTATGGAATTTCCATTTAAATGAGTTTTCGTGTTTTGTCGATGACCTCGGCCCCCCAAAAATGTTATGGATCAAGGCTGAACAGACACCACCTTCATTGACATATTATCGACACCAATCCACTGCTGACACCGGTACCCAAAATTGAATCTCTAATTTTTATCAATTACATAATACAGTACATAGAGTTTTCTTCAAAATTCTAATAATTGGAAAACAAATTTTAAATGACTGCCAACAGTTAAAACATACCTAGGTAGATATTCAGTAATTTCTTGAGCAAAATAGCGTAAACCATGTGTCATTATCTGTTTCCAAGTTCTCAATATTTCAGTGAAAGTTGCCAATATCGATCCAGTATTGGTGCAGCCTTACTTTAAGACCTTTCTTGGAAATGACATTTCAAATTTGTGCAAATTTTTCTCCTCTCAACGCAGAAAACAAATGCCTCAACCACCAAGCAAATCTAAAATCAAGCTGCTTTCAACCATAGGAATCTAGGTTGTAGGTAAGGCAACTCACCACCAAACAGATACTAACCTGATCGAGCATTAAGCCGATACCGATCAATACATAAAGCAATCAGATTCAACATACAGCGGTCATATTATTCAGATGCACAGGGGTTTCTTGCAAGTCAAGAATCTCACTTTACACTCTAAACACTCTCGGATCTCGCCAATTGTGGGGGCGGGCACCACTTTGATGGGTTACCCCGGGTTGCGAGCTGGGACCCCCAAAAATTTAACAGACTTCGCACTTTATTGAAAATAAACAGAAACAGGATTATCGGTTCTCCTTCGTAAAATGTGGTGGCCCTGAAAAGGGCCGTTGGGTGTGAAATTGGTCTTGCTTCCGTCTTCTAGAAGTCTTCGTTTGAAATAGACAGTGTGGTTAGACATTTTTTTTTTAATTGAAAGGAGAATTCCAGTCGTATTATCTTCCACAGAACGAACACTCCAATTACAGTACATTTGCTTTAACTTTGGGTGTATTAATTTTCAGTTGAAAATAAGGCCTAAGAGGAAAAACAATGTTCAGTTACGGCAACAATAAAATTAAAACTAGGGCCGGTCGGTAGTACCATTTTACCATGCTTTTTTTTTTATGGGAGAATTTTTTTAATAAACCCAGTTTAATGGAATTGTTTTAAAGTTCCGTATATTTCTTAGTTTCTACACAGCGACACCATTTTTCTACCAAAGTACAGGGCTAACACCGAAATAACACAACTTATAAGTAAGAGGATTATGTCTCACCTGAATACATACCATAAAACAGGAAAAATATACTCGGGAAGAAAAAGTAAGGTCGGGCGGGTTACGTCAACCAAACCTTATTATTATTTTTTTTACGGATGACCGATTCTAGTTCTACCAAATCCAAATTGGACCTGGATAATTATTTACAAGATTTCCCAGATCAGATCTGGATCCGAACCAAATCAAAAAAAACCTTATTTTTCCGGCAGTCAAAATTGGTTTCTATTGCCTTATCGAAAATAAATACTACCTGTACATTTCTTGCATTCAGTTCCTGGATGCTTTTTATCTCCCTTCAGGTTTTTTTCTGTCCGGATACGCCCAGTTACGCATGTCCCTCTGCGCATGCATCATGCGCAGCCCTCAAGCTTTCGGCCCAGGCCAGTCACCAACTTTTTTTCCTCTCGATATGTTGTGGTGGCGACTCAAGAGGGGAGGTAGGATTGGTTTACAGGTAGTATATATTTTCGATAAGGCAATAGAAACTAATTTTGACTGCCGGAAAAATTAGGGATTCTAGTTGCCGGCGCGAAAATATCTACTACCTGTAAATTTCTTGCATTTACAGTTGATCTCGCCAATTGTGAGGGCGGGCACCACTTTGACGGGTTACCCCGAGTTGCGAGCTGGGACCCCCAAAAATTTAACAGACTTCGCACTTTATTGAAAATAAACAGAAACAGGATTATCGGTTCTCCTTCGTAAAATGTGGTGACCCTGAAAAGGGCCGTTGGGTGTGAAATTGGTCTTGCTTCCGTCTTCTAGAAGTCTTCGTTTATGTTTTAGTGCTTAAGGGGGTTGGATGACACATCTGGCTGCGACTATGGATCCCAGATGGTGTAGCCCCATTTTCCTGTCTTGACATGTCTCTAAAATAGTGGCATGTGAAGAAAGTTTGACTTCTCCATGATGCGGCTTGTAGGATTTTCGGAATGGAGACTTGGTTGTGGTATGCCCATGATGTTGAGAGTGCCCCGAGTTTATGTGCTGTGTCCTTGGTGTCGTTGTCCGTGCAGTTGATGTTTAGATTACTGTAGGCCTTGTGAATGACTCTCTTGATCCAATTGGCAATCATTGAAGCCGAGGTGACGTTGCCTCCTTTTGCGAATGGTAGGAAGAGTTGTGTTCGGCCTTTGCGGCACTCAGCGTCCGATGTTGTCTTGATGTAGTAGCGTAAAGCTCAAACTGGACAGAGTGTTCTTTCGAGTTCATCGCCAATTATGTTGGTGAGCGCTGGAATGATGATTGGCTTTGAATGTTCTGAGGGCCTTTGGGTCTTGGCTCGAAAGTCTGGACGTGGCCTTAAATGGAGGAACTTGCAGTCATCAAAGTAAAAGGTGTAGGCAGGATCACTGCAGAGTGCTTGCATTTTGCTGCATCGAAGACTTGCTGCTAGAGGTCAGGAAAATCGTCTTTCTAGTGAGATGGCTGAAGCGACAGGTTTGTATTGGCTCATATGGATCTCTCATGAGGGAATTCAGGACTGTGGGAAGTTCCCAATTAAGAAAGATGCGATGGGTCGAAGGACGTTCCACTTCAAAGGACTTCAGGAGAGTCGAGCTTTTGAAGTCTTCAAGAAGGAGAGCGTTGCCGGCAGCTTTGAAGACTGAATTTAAGGCGGATCGTGGAGCCTTTTAGTTTGTCCTTGAAGAGGTCGTTGAAGAGGTCGCAGGCCTACTGCGAGTTCGGGTAAAGAGGGATGGATTGGATTAATCTTCTACACTAATGAAACCATGGTTTCCAATGACTGGCTTTGCTAGCAATCCTTGTGGCCTGTTCTTCATGAATGCCAGTCTTCTTGATGACTCGGATGATAGTAGCCACCCGTGCAAGTGCAGAGTGTTTGGGCATGGATGGAGTTTTAGTCCCTTCTGCTGAGTTAGAAGGTCCGAAATTTCTGGGAAGTCCGTAATCTGGGAAATCTGCTCATAGACTTGTCACAGTTCTTGGTAAGTCTACGAGCAGATTTAGAAGCAGGGGGAACCATGGATCCGCTGACCAGTTGGGAGCTACCAGAAGGAAGAGGCCTTGGGTTTGTTCGACCTTCTGTAAAACTATCGGAAGCAGCTTGAATGGAAGGAAGAGCTAGGCATGTAGATTCTTCCATGGGAAGGTCAGAGCTTCAATTACCCAGGCTTGTTCTTCTGGAATCGGGCTGATGAGGTGGGGTAGTCTGGCATTGTGCCTAGTGGCAAAAATGTCGATCATAGGTGTGCCCCAGATGTTGAAAAGATTTCACAAATTGACGTCTTTAGTGTCCACTCTCCGATGGTGGTTTGTTCCAGGAAGGTGCATCGGCTATAACATTCCGGTTCCCTGGGATGTGCAGTGGGTTCGTGGCTTTTGATAGCAGTAGAGACGATCCCCATGTGTCGATCCGAAAGTGGTGGAAAGGGCGAGTAAGGAACAAGGTTTGCCATTGAGCCCATCTTCCCAATGAGAGAATTCAGGGACGTCAAGGAGTGAGTCTTTGACATTCTGAAGGACTGACAGTGAAGGAGAAGGTCATTGCGTCTATCTACGGAGGGCATCACGGTTACAGACTGGAGGTTGAACTGAACCCCGAGGAAGGTGAAGTGTTGTAACGGCGTTAGTCTCGATTTCTTTAGGTTGATGCCGAACCCCGGTGAGTTGAGAAGGGCTAACGTGAATTGTTTGTTCAGAAGGAGTAGTTGATCGTTGCTGCTGTTAAGAGCCAATCGTCCAAGATTGCACTTGCAGTGATTTGGCGTGGTGAAGGTGGCTTAGGATTGGTTTGAGGATGAGCATGAAGATCCTTGGAGCGGCATTTAGTCCGAAAGGAAGGCATTGGAATTTGAAGACCTAGTTGTTGTATATGAACTTGAAGAGGTGAAGGACGGAAGCGTGGAGGGCAGGCATCGAAATAAGGATTTCATGCTCGAGGCAAAATTTGCCACGAGCAATCTTCACCTCGTGGCAGTGGTGTAAACTTCCACCAGAGCACATTTCAATTTTTAATCCGCAATGAAAGTCCTTAAAAAGGCAAGCAAAATCAATGTTGGGGGGAGGGGGAGAAATGAAACTTACCGGTAATATAAAACTGAAAAAAAAAAGTAAAATGCCTATTTCCAAATGACACGTAGTTTACTTTTATTTTGAAAACTTATTATTTTCTGCATTAAAAACAAATCCTACGATTACAAGCATTGGACCAATTTTCGACTGCATGATCAGTGTTAAAATATAATGGGCCTACTGCACTAATTCTCATTAACGCTGAACGCTGACGCTGAACATTCTTTCTACGTCTGATGTGAAAAGGGATTTTTTCCGGCTTTATTAAATCTCTTGAACATGGTAAGAGTTTACATTCAAAGCAAAGGCAATAAAAAATAATGTCATTCGTTTGTAAAGTGTTTCGAACCACATTGCAAAAAATCACAGTGAGTTATATATTTTGCGTGCTACTTAATTATAACCTCGAGGCAAACAGTGCCACGAGCAAAGCCGATCCTCGTGGCAATTGCTAGTAAACTTGTGGCAATTGCCATGGGTGCCACGAGCTATTTCGAGCCCTGGTGGAAGGGAACATGTAGGTAGGCGTCTTTAAGGTTGATGGAGACGGTCCATTCGGAAGGTTTGGGCGATAGTCGGGTTGATTCCAAGGTTTCCATTTTGAAGTGAGGATTTTCCATGAAGGGACTACGGGATTTTAAGTTGAAAATCATTCTCTCCACTCCGGATTTCTTCGGTCTCAGAAAGATCGAGCTGCAGAATTCTGGTTTGAGGGGGTCTGGGCATTGGCGAATTGCAGCTTTTAATAGTAGATCATCTATTTCCCGGGTGAGAGCAGGAGAGGGTTTTGTTGCGAAGGTATAGGGTGGAGGAGATAAAAGGTGAGGTTTAGATAGGAACGTTGGTCGAAAACCTTGGGAGACAATGGAAAGGATGGTTTTGTCCATAGTCAGCTTTTGCCAGGCAGGGAGAAAATGTTGGAGACGGCCTTACGTAATGTGACTGGCTAACAGGTGCGGTCCGGTCCTAACTGGTGGAGCAGTGGAGTTGGCTTGCTATCCGGCTGTTGGCGCTCAGCCAAATTCTGTAGTTAGGCAGAAGTTGGCAGGGCACACACGTAGTTGTATGTAACGGCAAGATGCACCACGAGTGTTGGTTCGTGTTGCGTCCTGCTATGCGTAAATAGCCGGTTACAAAATCAGCCGCACCTACCTGAAACAGGTGAATGAAACTACACAGTGTATCCCCCAGCGCAACAACTGCCAATCATTGCTGAGGAACTAGAAAAAACATTAAGAGACTCCTAATGCCACGTTTGAGTTCAGATGGATCCACCTATGAACATCTTAGTATTCTAGTAGGAAAACGGTGATGGAGGAGATGGAATCCCAACCTACCTTGCCACCCACTAGCCACAGCTACAACATCAGGAGCTGAAGCCAGAACACCAGACCAAAACCACCACCCCAAAAAATGACACAGCCACCTCAACCATCAACACCGGATAATGAAGTAGACGTCGCACCCAAAACAAAAAGAACATTTTGCCAGCCCCCGTCTGGCTGGCTAGAAATGGTTTCTTTTTGCCTAAAACATACTTAACCTGATAATTTTAGCATTACATTCCTTGAATGTGATGTTCCCCTGGAAGTTTCTTCTGCTGTGCAGCCGCCTGCTTGCATACCCCTGCTGCGCATGCGCGCAGCAGTCCACCCTTATAAAGGCAACAGCGTGCACGCTATCGGCATTCATTTACTCTCAATACGTCAGGCGGTGACTCGAGAGGGGAGGCAGGGCGGGCCCATAGTTAAGTATGTTTTAGGCAAAAAAAAAAACATTTTTAGCCGGCCAGATTGGGGGCCGGCAAAATGTGCTTTCTTGTTTGCCAAAACATATTAACCTGATAATTTTAGCATTATCAGGAGACCTCGTCAAACGTGGTGGCGGGCACCGATCTGACGGGGCGCCCCGGGATGCAAGCAGGCGTTCCCTCACAAATTTTTATTATGGTAATAATTTGCACTTTATTCAGAACAAGGTGATGAAACAGGAAGTTGGGTCTCATTCGTGGAGATTGGTTCCACTGGGTTCTTGCTTCCTTCTATGGATGGCTTGCTTCCTTCTATGGAGGGTTTGTTTCTTTCTTTGGATGGTATGCATCCATCATGGGATGGCTTGCTTCTGCTTCTGGCTGCGACGATTGGTCCCAGTCGGTGTAGTCCCTTTCTTCCTTCACTTGACATGTTCCTCAGGTAGTGGGAGGTGAATGTCGTTGAGTGACGCTAGGAAGCCGCCTGTAGGATTTCTTCATTGGATTGGCATTACGGTGTGGCCATGATGTTGAAATCGCTGTGACGCCGTGTGCTGTTGCTGCTTCCCTTTAGGTTGGCTTTGTCGTTGGTGACCTCGATTGTTTTTCTTCTCCAACGGGAGATCATTGTAGCTAAGATTTCTGCTGTTTTTGAGTCTCCAGGCAGGAAAAGTAGGTTTCCGTTTATTCGGATGTTCTCGTGTGGGTTCTGGCGAGGTTGAGACGGAGAGCTCGGACAGGGCAGTTTAGAAGAGTTCAGGCTCGGAATCTCGGATTTAGGTGAAGGGTTAGTGATGAGAAGTTTGGTCCGAAGGGGCTCTGAGGAGAAGGCTTTGGCTTTCTTCAGTATCTGTAGAAGGAGTTCGAATCGTGGGAACAGGTATGCGTAAGGGTTGTGTCGTGGATGTGTCTTGGTTAAGGTCGAGACGAGCGGCTCGAGATGCCGACGTTGTCTGTCTTGATAACCCCACTCGAACGTGGTTCTAAACACGAATGAGATGAGTGTAGATAGCAATGGTCGTCTTAATCTTCTCTTGGAACGTGGGTTATCCGTGGGTTGAGGGCGTCATCCGTGTAACTCTTTACTCAAAACTTGGGTTTAACCATGTTTGAGATGAGCACCAGTTGGATTTGCATCAGACGTCTTATTTCCGCTCGAGACGTGGGGACAGCAGCGGTTGAGACAACTTGGGAGGGGTGAAACCCGTCATCTGTTTTGACTCTTCACTCATAATGTGGGTTTTTTTTAGTCACGGATGAGACGAGCAGCAGTGTGGATGGCCACTGTTGTCTCAATTTTTGTTCGAGACTTGAGGCTAGCCATGGAAGGGAAAAGTCGTGAGAGGTGGAAAAGCCTTCTGTCTTGACTCTTCACTCAAACGTGGGTGTTTGTCACGAATGAGACGAGTGTCAGTGTGGACGGCAATTTTTTTTTTTTGTTTTGGTTTTTTACTCGAGACGTGGGTGAATTACGGTCGAGATGAGCAGTGAGAAGTGCAAACGTCTTTTGACTTTGTCTTCACTCAAAACGTTGGTTTTCGCTACGGATGTGATGTGCATCTGCGGACAACAACTGTTGTCTTTCTTTCACTTGAGATGTGGGGGTCAGCCACCATTGAAAACGTGCAGCAGGGCATGTAGAATTCTTCTAATTTCAGTCTTCATTCCAACCATGGGTGTTAGCCCTGAATGAGACGAGCTTCAGTGTGAACTGCAACTGTTGTCTTGATTTCTACTCGAGACGTGGGGATAGCCACGATTGAGTCGAGCAGCAAGGAATGTGACGGCTTCCGACTTCACTCTTCACTCAAAACGTTGGTTTTAGTCACGAGTGAGGCAAGCATTAGTGTAGACAGCAACTGTTGTCTTGATCTTCACTTGAGACGTGGGGTTAGCCATGGTCGAGATGAGCAGGAAGGGATGCGAATGGCTTCAGATTTCTGGCGGTCGACGTGGACGTAAGGACGGGAGATTGACGTTTGTGGTTATTTGGCTCATGGTTGACGTAACCCATTCTTGGACGAAAATGGCTATCGCTAGGCGGCGCAGTGGTGGTGTCGTCATTCATGAAATGAGCGTCCCGGTGCACCGGTCACCCAGCGGAGGCAAACAGCATCAGGAGCCGGACAATGACTGAAAGGGTGCCGTGGCCTGAGACGTTCTTGGCGTAATCCAGTCGAGCGACAGGGTATGTTGCCAGATCTAGTTGGCGAGACAAGTGATGGTAAAGATCACGTCGTGAAGGGACGACATAGGCATTCCATCCGTTAACCGGTGCCAAGCGGTCGCCCCAGCTGGGCTATAGGACGGCAGGAAAAGGCATTCGGTGCAATCCAGTGTCGCGAAGGTTGTTGGTTCCGGTACGGGAACGTCGAGCGACAGGGTTTGTTGACTGATCTAGTTGGCGAGGAAAATGATGGGAAAGATGACGTTGGGACGACATAGGCATTCCGTTCGAAAATCGGTGCCTAGCGGTCGCCCCAGCCGGCGTGTAGGGCGGCAGGAAAGGAAGGCTTCTTGGAAGAACGTCTTGGCTTGTCGAAGGTCTTCCTCTAATGACGAGAGATCGGGCGGCGGCGGGGTGCGTTGGTCGTCCTGAAGCGGTGAGCTAACTTCATCCTTCGCGACATGGACGTCCTGGTCTAGACCGGGCGTCCAGCGGTCGTCTGGGTTGAGACGTCGTCGGCGGTTGCCGTATAGATGTCGCGAAAGCGAAAATCTGAATTCCTGGCGAGAAGGAAGGGGGCGGCGACGTTTGCCGTCTTGAAGTGGCGAGTCCGTTCCTTCTACCATCTTGAGTAGAGAGGTGAGGGGAATGGTTGGGTTTTCCGTGTTGTCTTCCGTGAACTGGATGTGTTTGGCAGGTGCGGGACGTGTCATGACAGCACACAGCAGGTGTCGCGACAACAGGCGGTGCGGAAAATTTATGTTGCTTAGCTCCCAGAGGAGAGGCGGGCGAGTGGCATTTGCAGTTGTCGCGACTTGTCGTTGGGGCGACCCATTCCTGAGTGTCAGCACGTCGTGCAGATGAGGTGCAAGAAGGCGGAGGCATGGGGGTTGATCTTGCATGTTGGCGAAATACCGAGTCAACTAGGTTGTGGGCTTCGTTGAAAGTGACACAGTAGTCACAACGTGATGATTTCGATGAAAGATCAAGGGGAGAGTTCGTGCTGGATAAATCCCGTTGAGATGTAACATCACGGAGTTTCCGTTACGCTTCACGGAAGAGCATCTTGGCTTGCCGAAGGTCTTCTTCTAAGGCCGAGAGCTCGGCGGAGTTGGAGTGGCGAGTCGTCTTCATCATTCGCCGTCCTGGTCGAGACCGGGCGAGAAGTCGCGAAGGCGAGAATTCGCGAAGTCGTGAAAGGCAAATCCAGAGATCGACGAACGAGGTGAACGAAGGAACCTCTTGGAGGAAAATGAATGCCGGAATTGGCCATGCTCTCGCTTATACAGAGGACTGCGTTGCACATGCGCAGTAGGGACATACAAGCAGGCGGCTACGTACCAGGGACAATGATTTTCCACTATCGCGGAATATTCAAAAAATCGCGGAATTAACAGTAATTGTTTTAGCTTGAAATTTCTTAGTGTTATACCAACCTTACCATGAGCGGGACCATTTTAAAAATCGCGGAAATCGCGGAAAGTTTGATTTTTCGCGGAAATCCCAAATAGTCGCGGATTTTAACGGATTTGGTCTTATTTTTGGCTTTTTTCAACAATTAGGTTTTCATAATAGTAGGTGAAAGCATAAATTTAAACTTTTATGTGAATTCTATATTGTTGAGATGCACACACATTGTTGTGAACAAACAACTACAGTACTACACCTTTTTAGCAGTTAAGCGACCGAGCATACACCAAAATTTAACTTTTTTCTCCTTAATACAACTTTTTATTTGGCCGCGGAAAACGACAATTTGTTCCCGCGGAATGTTGTGAGTGATGGCCGCGGAAAATCACTGTCCCTGCTACGTACCACCGAAAAACCTCCAAGGAGACATTCCATTGAGGACTATGTAATGCTAAAATTATCAGGTTAATATGTTTTGGCAAACAAGAAAGTGGTGTGTACCCACTTCCTGGGGCAATGCCATTTACTGGCGTGACATGAAGAAGTGTCCATTACTGCCTTAAAGACCATGTTTCAGCCACTCAAAACAATGACCTCTCTATTGGCATCGCATCCCAACATGATGAGACTAAGTACAAGATTGCCCGAGGAAAAAATCACTCCTCTTCTAACTCAATAAGAGTAAATCACTTAAGGGCCCTGAGTCCATCTCAATACAACACTTTGATAAGTGCGAAGTACCGTTAATGAATCGGCAACCACCCTCCTACCCTAGCATACACCATATTGTACACCATGATTTGGCTCTACACAGTGGCGTAACTATGTCACGCTGCGCCCCCCCTGCAAAATTCCAGTGTGCACCCCATACCCACGTACCTGCAAACCATTTTATGACAAATCAAAGGTGTATTTTAATATTTAAATTTTTTAATTTAATTTTTACTTACACGTATACAACTTGTATTTCTAGCTTGTGGTTGCATTTAAAATTCTTTTTGTATTTCTTTTATTTCTACAAGTGTGTTGACAACTACATCTAAATTTATTCTTCTAGCTTGCTGTCAAATTAAAATATTATCAGCATTACAACAAGGTTGTACTAGTTTTTAACTGTTTATTACGATAACTGTAATGGTTTAAAGAATCTAATCTGTAGCATTACATCAGCAGAATGCCGCAGATCTGCACTTTCCCCCAGCTTTCTGGTAATCTGGCTCAACAGCTGGTGTAAAAGACGCTAACGTTAACGTAATATTTAATACCACTGTTGACGCGACAACTTGATGCCATTGAACACTAATAAAACAATATTAACTATCTGTAACTAACTTTATGGGCGAAGTGCTAGCGCACTTCTAGATGTTATGTGCGGTTATGCAGCGCCTTCCAATTCTCACGCATGCCTTCTTTCAGGGGGCATTTTGTCGGACAGTTTGGTGGAAACGTAATTGTTGAGACGTACCAAATTGGCCGTCGCCATTAAGGTATTTGTG
>JAHWFP010272318.1:0-20874 GCA_023313725.1 Lithobius niger
TAAGTAACTGGCCTATCGTGTACTGAGTGCACAGGCCTAATAATCCGTACAGCGAGCCACACCCAGAGTATTTCGTAGTTTATTGTGGCAGTTTTGATGGGAAAGCTTTTGCCCTCCACACTTCTTATTGCGTCATGTCAGCTTGTATACTTGGATGTTACAGATGATTCTCAAAGCAAACCCACTACCATAAGAAAGGTGTTTGTGCGCTTTGTGTACGTAACTTGAACTTTTACCACATAGGTAAAAAAAAAAAAACATCCAAAGGGAAAAAATCCACGAAAACAAATTCAAAGAAAGAAATCCAGAGGAAATAATATAAAAAGAAAACAACCAGCTGGTCTTCTCCACAGTTCCACCACTACCAATGGTGAGGCACACACTTCTATCACGCATTGCTACAGATATCTCTATTATATTATCTAAAAGCAGCAACCATCAGGAATTGCCGGTTAAAAATATGTTAGCTTTTATGCTTATTTTACATTTTAGGCGTAATTGTCAGCTTTTAGGCCTATTTTTACCTGCAGCTTTAATTTTGTAAGTAGCAGGTAAGAGATTTGGATTGTATAGCAAGTCTATTCATTTTTGAAACACGTGCGTCTCTGGGCACACAGTTACAGTG
Source organism: Lithobius niger (assembly GCA_023313725.1). NCBI lineage: Eukaryota > Metazoa > Arthropoda > Chilopoda > Lithobiomorpha > Lithobiidae > Lithobius > Lithobius niger. Next base: position 626 of record JAHWFP010272318.1, read on the forward strand.
TTACAACGCAACGCGCAACGTAACAAATATAGATCAATGGTAGTAGTGAAGTGACGGAAGAGACGCTGTTGATGAAGCCAGCAGCAACTCGTAGCAACTTTACGTTGCCGTGGTAATGTTATTTTAGGTCTAATTTTCATTTTTTAATACTAATTTTTTTTAACTGCAGTTTAACTGCAGTGAAAATGGCGGCTTTCAAGCTAGCATGATGTCACTACGCTCCGACCAATAGACGAGGCACTACGACGCGTGAAAGGCGGCGACGTCATGACGGCCGCAAATGGGCGCTGCCGGATTTGAGTGCGCAGGGGCATTAGGCCGCTGCCGTCCTTATAGGGTTAATTTTACCTGACGTGAATTTTGTTGTATATAGTTTCATTGAAATCTCCCACAAAAAATCGCCGATCGTGACCACCACTCCCAAGTCAAAAACTAGCTTTCCTTCAATTAAAACCAGAGTAAAAATATCTGTGTATTCCTGCAATCAAATCCCAATGTTTTATTCTGTGCTATACACTTTGCCATCCCCTTCCTTCAATAGTTGCGATGCATAACATCATAGTTTAAAAAGATAGACCTATTCACTTTGTTACGAGTTCAAAACTCCTTGCACCTTCTTTAACAAAGGCCTCGTTCCTTCAAACGGCTCAACACTCAAACCCTTTGCTTAGCTAACTACTCCTCCCACTTCCAATTGTTCTTCTGGCTCTCCTCCAATCAGAGAGGCGTAGCTCTCCTCGCCATCCACGCTTTGGTCGCCAGAATCCGACCTGCTAGCATAAAAAACCCCAGCAGCCCTCCCTCCTTAGCACAGCTCACAGATCTCAAGCTAGAGGTGGTCACGCCGATCAGGAGGGGGGACGATGTCGTCCGAATGTTGCCATGCCGGGCAAATGGTAGTGGTTCGTATCTTCATGTAGTTTAAACTTGAAAGTTAGTATTTAGGCCCCCAGTCTAAATTCTTAGTTCAAAATCTTAAACTTAACTTCTAGCTTGTGAAATTATGGATTTAACTTTTTCTATCGGCAGTTTTTAGTTTAAGTTAACCATAACGTCAGGGTGGTTCCCTTTCCTAAAAACCATGTTATCTTACACTATTTTAGTGCGTAACTCAAGTAAAAGTCTTCTTAAATTGCTAGTGTTTGTCGCGGCAAAGCTAGTCCAGATTTAATAAGAAGTTTAGTATGATTTGAAGGTGTACTTCTTACCACTAGACTTTAGGCCTGAATGTAACTTGCGGCTGCATTTTATTAATTGGGAGGTTAAAATAGACCTGTAGCGAACTTACCTGAATGTAAAGTAGAGACCATAATTTGGTAGTTGAATTTCTATGTTGAAAATTCTCGGTGCTTTAATATAAAGCTTTCTTGTAAAAACTAGAGAAGTGTAAATTGCTATTTCTTTTTGTTGAACTGCATAAAATAAAACCATGAGTTTTAAATGTCAGTTTGTTTTTCCCCGTTATTAATTGTAGAGTTAAAATAATAAGAAAATCACTTTTATTCAAACTCCGTGTTATTTTTTAAATTAATGTCACTCCACCATGGTGGCAGCGTGTACCTAGTGTAAATATTACTAGTTAGGCTTATAATTGAAATAAGATATCGAGGCTCCTTTCCCCTACATCAGATCCGTAGCCAAACTGTGCTTTGAAAACTACCAAATCACTCCAAAGTTTTTTTTTTTTACAAAGACCAAAGTCAACCAGATGTCGGGGATGTTACAAGCACCTCTGCCGTCGTAGCATCCGCTGTTCCAGTAGATAGATAGCATCTTTGATACAGTTTTTTAGTAGCTGCTCAAAGAAATGTATCTTGCTTTGGAAGAATGTGATACTACTAAAAAAAAGTGAGCATATAAAAAAAAAACCGTTTAACTAAGAAACGACTTCTTTTAAACAGCTTTAGACAATTTATGTGACATACTAACAAGCTCAAACCTTGGAGTCGTTTCAGCAAGCTAAAAGCAAAAATTACTGCTTGTTATTCTATACTGACCAGTCCAAACAATGGAAACAGTCTGCCTGGAGATCTCTATGGGTGAGGGCAACTTGATTTTAAGTGACTTAGATTTTGTACCAAATTGGTTTGAAATCAAACTTATATGAATCGTTTTGACTTGCATCATTTATATTACAGTACTTGAATATTGTTTCAAATTAGTTGTTATTGTAAGAAGTTAAGTAAACTCAATGTATACATATTTGTATTTTTGCAGTCATGGACTAAATAAAAAGTTTGATAAACAATTGTGTAAACCGTAGCTAAAAACCAAAGCAAGCTTTGCTGTAGTCGTACCTCTCACTCCGAACTGCCTTTTTCACAGTTTCTTGAACACTGAACTGTTCACCTTCAGAATCTTGTTCGACGTAATTTTCTAAATCATCGTCAATGGCCATCTCCAATAAATCGTCAGCAACTGACAGCGTCATGTTCATCTGGGCCATCAAATATTCAATGCCAATGAGTTCATCTGTGTATTTAGCTGGAGGATGGTAGTCTGAGAAGACAGGAGTCCCAAGAACTGACAAACTCAGCTTGTTTGCATGATGCTGTAGTGAAGGTCCGAAGCGAGCTGGAGGATGTAATCAAAGATGAGCTTCCTCTGTCTTGATTCCACCGGTGTAAGCCCTTGAGGAGGTAAGCCTGGAAGTTGGTGTCACCTGCTGATGTACCAGGGATGAATCTAGCAAGGTAAAGGTGATAGCTCTCCAGAGATGTTGACCCACGAGAACATTTTTAGACGGGTAGGCTGACAGGACCCTTCATGAAGCTGCCAGTTTTTGTGCACAGCAACACTGAAGGCACTTCTTGCAAGCAGGCAACATAACGCTTTTGCTTCCCCGAAATGGCCACCATCTCATCCTTGAAAGTTGGGACACCAAGGGTGTCCGTCTAGCTCTTTTACTTCTTTACTAGCGACAGCAGCATCCTTGGTGTACCTCCTGCAATGTCTTGCCAACTCTTCTGATGGCCTTCCCAACGGCCACTTCGGAAAGGCTAGAAAATTCCGGACTTTTCCAGCTCACTCCGCTTCGCCTGCATTAAAAGAGCGTAATCTTCCTTGTCCCATTCAAAAATGCACCCGGATAGCCGAGATAAGAATGGGCCATAGAGAGGATGGGACTCGATAGTGCCTCTTGCAGCCAAACGACGCATGAAGTGGCAAATGTCAAGGCGTACTTCTAATTTGTCCCACTCGCCAAATAGAAGTTGATACTACGATGGTCCTTGCGAATTACAGCAATCACGATCTGTATACATAACAGCAGGTGGACATTTGTTTGTTGATTTATATCTGGCCATCAATCCGCTTGCCATTGTCTATAAGCTGTCTATGCTTTCTGAAGATGTAAGCACACAGTTTAAAATCTCACCCCGTTCGTTGCAAACTGAGGTTGCAGTATTTGCAGAGAGCCCTTGCAGTTTTTAAGACGTCTTCTTCTTGGAATCGACTTTCAGTACATGTCCGTACGTACTGGTCAAGGAAGTCTTGATCTCATCCAGTCGTGACCATTTCTCACGGACATATGCAGCAAGAAACCGGACATATGCAGCAACGGGTACGGTCTTTAATGGAGGCGGGTGGTTGTAGTCTTCCGCTGGCAACATCAAACGGTGGTGTCTTTGCTGATGGCGCTGGCACTGCCCCAAATAGGCTATTTGCTTAGCCTACCATTCTTCAGAGTGTAACTCGTGGATTTTACGTTGGTAAGCAGTGGGACTGTTACCAAGAGTGCAAGTGTGATGCATCGTAACTAATGCAACGTCGCAAGCGTACTTGTGGAGTACAGCAGGGAACCTGGCTTTCATGTTTGGTGACAGTTGACTCAATACCCTGGAGTCCCAGGATATAAACGTTGCGCCACATCCACCACAATCCATATATTCTCCAGCCAAGTAATAATAACTGCTAATGTCCAGCACAAGGCGAACCCGATTGTACAGCCCCTTTGAGCGCAATGATTTGTGTGGGTAGTGGGAACACGTAAAGTTTACTAGCCACATCTTCTTCGGCATCCACAAAAATAACCTTGGGTGGAAGTAGCTTCCAGGGCTCGGATTAATGACGTCTACCTTCGGTTCTGGAGGGTACCACCAGTTTTTCAAGTTAGGGGTGAGGTTGCCCTTGGATATGAACATAAGTTTTCCAAACAGCTGCTGATCATCCACATGCATATTCCCTCCTCTCCACCCATCTGTAAGGCGCAGGCTGTAGTCTGTTGGTTGTCGTGCAGGCTTAGTCACGTCCTGTACAGAAAAAAAAAAGTAATGTTTTAGAGTGAAAACCAATATAAAAAGAAGGTACAGGAAAAAAAAAGTGGCTGTAAAATAAAAATAAATGTTGCAGCGTGTATAAACACTACGAAAGCCAAAACAGTACTGACAAAAATTTGTACAGTAGGCAACCAACTTCATCACCTGCACATGTGGCCTATGGCCAGACGAACTGAAACCCTTAAACCACCAACAGCAATCCTTTCTAGCAATAACTAATAAATTGGCAGCTACGCCACATAAATAAACACTTTCGGCCTTAAAAAAAAATCTGGCGACTACGCCACAAAACTACACTTTTGGCCTTAATTGGAAGCTCTGGTGATTATGCCACAAGAATATACACTTTTGGCCGATATATAATAAAAAAATCATTTGGCGCCTACACCGCATTAAGTTAAAGACGCACTAGGCCTTAAGAATAAAAAAAAGCCTCAATCTCCCCCCCCCCCCCTCAAGAATAATAAAAATACGGCGACTACGCCACATAAATTTAAAAATGCTGTAGGCCTTTAAAAACAATACAAACTGATAACCATACCATGTGGAAAGAAATTTGATACACTCTTGGTCTCAGAAGTGATACTGGAAGGGAGGGAAAAATCAAAGTAGATACAACCTGGGCTAATGGTCGTGTCTTCAATTTTTCTTTTGGTCAAAATCTGAACCCTTTGTCGTAATTAATCAATAGGACCAGCTGTCTGGTGCCTCGTCAGATTCTGCACCACTGTTTTCCGTTGAATAGTACGGTTCAAGCTCGTCCCAGACCCCATCTGCAATCGTATTGCATTCTTCAATGAGTAGTTTATCTAAACAATCATTGGAAGCGTCTTCCCTGCGATTGGTAGCGCCTACATCGACAGGTAATTCTTGCAATTCCGCGATTAATCCCTGTAAATCACCGAATTGCCCCTCGCTGCGTGATGGGCCTGCCATAGCCTCGTCTACTTCGTATACATCTGCCCAAGCCGTGGCGCGTGCCACTTGATAATGCTTCCTGTGCGGCCGCTCGTATGCCCGGTATTTCTATCCAGCTAGGCAAGAAGGAGTTTATCGTAACAGTCGCTGTCTTCATTCGTGGTTCGTCAGAATACCATCTCGTAGAATTGTCGCCGTTAGGTGGCTTGGATTCATAATCCCGTAGCGACGGGTCACGTCGGGTAACGCCTTTTCCCGCACGTGTAGCGCGTGCTCCTATTGTTCCCGTCGTTATCTGCTTTCTTCGCAAAGGCAGTCGCCGAAATCGCCCTCCGCAAAACGGCATCGTCCACCACCTCTGCAGCGGCAACATACGCACCTGTCTATATGGCTGTTTGGCATTTTCCTGCTATACCAACTGATTTTTGTGTTAACGACGTGACCTTCTCCTTGGCTAGATTATCCAAGTCGAATGGTGTGATAGTTGTTGTCTTGCTGAAATACCCGCTCCTTACTTTCTTAATGCCGTAGTTCCCCAGAACAGGTAAAATTGTAAACAACCAATTCCATGTAGGCCCTAATGGCTCCTCTGGCTGTAGGAGTTGGCTCCTACCCTCACCTCCTATTGTAAAAAAGTCTGCTTCCAACCGGACCTCACCAAAATACCCTTCGCTAGTTGTGCTCAATCTTGACCATTGTGTCGCTCTCCATCTTATTTCAGTACCCCCCCCCCCCCTCGCACAGGGTCACACCAGCGTGGTTCCTGACTGAAAGAAAAACCATGAAGAATAGTAAAAAAGAAAATGACATTGGTACTAGGGTGGAGTGAAAAACACTTTTTTATTTCGAATCGGCTAGGTGTGGAAAAGTTGCCTTTTGGCCTCCTTATTACTCTCCCAAAAGCAAAAAATTCTAAAAAATTTTCAGAGGTGCCCCAAGGGATCCAAAATTTATAAATTCTATGAAAATTTAACGTTTTTCCCTAAATTTTCAGTTAATTTACTACATTTGAATTTAAAATCGGCTATGAGGACAGAAGATACCTTATAGCATCAAGATTGCTCGCAAAAACAATTGTTGACCTTGCACTATATTAAGAGGTGCCCCAAGGAGGGTGGGGGGATTGAGGCTTAATGGCGCATAGACAGCTTGGTCATGAGCGCCAACTTAAGCCACAGTGCAGTGGTCCAGGTTGCTACTGCACCAGACATTACAGAGATATTATTCAAACCCCCAATCTAAATCTTGTCACACATCTGTACCTCCTGCAAAAATTGAAAAACACCGGACGACAGACTTATCGCCCAATTGACGCGCAATGCGGAAGACAGAAACGACGACGAACACCATTAAAACGGCGGCAATCAACAAGGAAGTGGCCGTCGCCACTAATAACATTCGGGAGGGTCAACCAATGCGCAAACGGTGCCCCAAGGAACCCCAAGAATCACCAAATATGGGAATATTACACGATGTAAAGCAGATGAACTCGCTCACGCCCCATTGCCATAAGACGGCAAACACGCCTACCAACCTATCTTTGGTGTTGCTTCTGCGTTTGTGAGTGTGAATCTGGGGCCGCTGGCCTTGTAGCCCAGTTTCCAGCAAAATCGAGCACCTACTAAGGTGTTGGGCGCAAAATCCTATTGGGAGGTCCTATTTTATTTAGTTTTTCTTTGTTTTCCACTATTGTGGCTGATCTACATCACGTTTAAAGGTTTTTTTGTTCTTGTAGATTCAATGCTGAGATGAACAGAACTGAGAACAATGGGTTAACAGAAATACAGGCTAACAGTAACTCATAACTATGGCGGGGAAAATGTCAGTCAAACCCAAAACAAAACAAGTGAGCAAATGTCCTGTTTTTGGTGCTCCACCAAAAACGTCTAAAACAGTGCTGCCAATTACGCTGACATCATGAAGTATTTTCTGTATATTCGTGGGAAAATGAAGCCCGATAAACCTGCCGCCAAGGATCCTACAGTTACGGATGTTGCAGAACGTGTTGCATGTGGAATTGAGTGTTTGTGGCGCAAAGCTTCTATACCAATTATTTCCCATAAAAGTTTAGTGGAGAAGATAAAGTTGTGCCAGAACAAGTACCATAGTTTACTGAAGCCCTACAAGGGTTGGCAAAATAATTATAAATATTTAGGAATTGTATGATATTTCTGCGTGCAAGTGTGTAGACATGCCCTTGTGCCAATGTTAGAAAGCAAAGGAAGTGCCTAACGATGAAAGGGTATCCTTACTTGACCAAAGAAGTTCCAGAAATAATGATGATTGACAGAAATGATGCAAATACAACCAAAAACGTCATGAAAGGGAACAAAGAAAAGAATGTTTGGCCATAGCTACTTCCAACTCTGTTCTCGGACCGTCTAATTCTAAAGCCAACCTGATATTGATATGATTTGTTGGATAATACTGAGACCAAGTCGGAATGTGACGCCGATGATACATGTGAAATTGGTGTTGTTTCTGTTCTGATGAAAGCATCGTCTTTAGCTTCTGTGTTCCCAATCCCATCTGAAATGAATGATATTGCGTCAATAATGGAATTGCCTTCTGCTTCCTGGATGCGTACAGAACTTTCAAATTTAGCCAGAGAGTGTGATCGTAGCGCTGCTGCAATAGCCTCTTTGAAGAAGTCTTGAAGCTTTGCTAAATATTTAGAATCATTTTGCCAAGACTTGTAGGGCTTCAGTAAAGTACTATACTTGCTGTGGTACAAGTTTATCTTCTCCACTAAACTTTTATGAGAAATAATTGGTATAGAAGGTATGCACCGTAAACACTCAATTCCACATGCAACACGTGCTGCAACATCCGTAATTGTAGGACCCTTGGCGGCAGGTTTACCTGGCTTCATTTCCCCTCGAATATACAGAAAATACTTCATGATGTCAGCGTTTGTTGGCAGCACTGATCCGGCTTTTTGCTGGAGCACCAAAAATAGGACATTTGCTCACTTGTCTTGTTTTGGGCTGAACTGATATTTTCCCCACCATAGTTATTAGTTACTGTTGGTCTGTGTTTTTGTTCACTCACTTTTCTCAGTTCTGTTTAGCTCAGCATTCAATCTAAAACAACAAAAAAACCTTTAAACGTGATGTAGATCAGACACATTAGTGGAAAACAAAGAAAAAATAAACAAAGTAGGACTTCCCAATACGATTTCACGCCCAACACGTTTGTAGTTGCTCAATTTAGGCTGGAAATCGGGCCTTCAATTCATTTAGAGGTATGCAACAAAACAGGATGTGAGGATAGGGACACTCAAAATGAACAACAATTGTAGGCCCAAATCAGATAAGTTTGAGTGACGGCATCCGTCTCCAAGTTATTTATGTCCGTGTAAACAACAACTCATCGACACATCCTGCCAAAAAGTGGTGAAGTGGCTAACTGCAGTGGAAAACCATTTTATTACATTTACAAATTGTAATAAATTATTTGTATTACAATTACAAAACAATTACCATTAGCACAAATGAACTAGCATCCTGTTTTGTGCATGGCTCAATAGCCATGGTCTTTAAAACCTTCCATTGCCTCTTTAACATCGATAAAGGAATTGTCGCTCCACTGGAAATTGAGTGAGTTAGATTTAACATTAGCTGTGCCATGGTAATAGGAATGTCTACATCTGAAGTTACATGTAATGTCACTATACTATCAAGATAAGCAATAGCCCAGATTTGGAAGTCCTGCTCCATGTTTTTGGTTTACAGCGTTTGCAGCATTTCTGACAATAGTGCAGTCATGGAAGTGTGGATGTAGTCTTTTAAGTTTTGAACGAGTTGTAGTTTGATTACGTATAGGTCAGATATAAGTACTATCATTTAACAACATAGTGGTTCTTGTGCTGTTAGGGAGTTTGACCTGCTTCCCTCTGAAGGTAGCCACTGCACTATAGTCATCATTTTCTTACACACATTTCCCTCAACTATGAAATTACCAACAGGATATTTAAACCCTGGTAGTTTCTCACTGTTGTTGGCTAAACAAGATGCTTTTCTACCCTCAATTGCTAGTGTGTGTGGCTGTGGGATAAGAAATACTCAATTCTGTGTACTCGATTGTGTGTACACAGTGAGGTATGCAAAATCTGCCAAAACCGTCAAGAGATAAGGACTGTCCCAGCTCCTTTTGCATTATGGCTGTAATATTCTCATTTATCTCAACATTTCTCTTGTTGACGATGCATCGGAACATGAAAATATGATTTGCTTGGCATGTTAACATCCAAGTGTTCTGTGAGTAATCTGCTCTACAGCCTGCGCATAGATGAAACCTCTTAGCTCGATAACGAGTGCAACTCTTCGAAGAACTTCTCGTTCACGCTTCGTGGTTTTCTCATGAAATGTGTCATACAGCATATATCGTTCTTCGTGAAACGATTTAGGATGTGTGCATTTAGTGTATTATAGATCTGTTGGTGTTTTGGCAGTAGCAAAACTGGTGAGTGCACAGTTTTTGACCCAAGGAAATTATAACTTCACTTGGTCATTTACACAAAGAAAAGTTATACGTCATAGACTGGTCTTCGGGTGCCATTTAAGTGCATTAATTATGTTTGTTTTCTGTTAGGATTGAGCAAACTCAGGCAGAGCCACGTTTCTGCAATTCTTGGATTTTAATACTTTTGGCCGTTCAAACTAAGGCAGTACCAAGCCAGGCACAAATTCCTGTTGTCCCACAGGCACGTTTCCTGGGTCTGGTGTTCGATTCCAGGTTGTCTTGGCTTCCACACTTACGTCAGCTTAAAGACAAGGCTTTGCGGGCGCTTAACATCTTGCGGGTCCTGTCGGGCACTTCATGGGGTGCCGATCGCGCTGCCATGTTGCGCCTCTACCGAGCCCTTGTCCGCAGCAAACTTGATTATGCGTCTATGGTCTATGATTCGGCTAGTGACTCCACTCTCCAGATGTTGGACACTGTGCATCACAGTGGCCTGCGTGTGGCGACTGGGGCTTTTCGAACTTCTCCAGTGGTCAGCCTCTATGCTGAGGCCTCGGAGCCACCTTTGGCCATTCGTCGGCGACAGCTTGCCATTCAGTATGCTGTGCGTTTGCGTGCTGTGCAATCCAGTCCTGCTTGGTCCATGGTTTTTTGGGCCAGACTTGCGAGTCGGTAGACGCAGGGTGGGTAAGGGCGATTTCCGCGATAGGCTCCAGCAGTCCTGTCAGGAGATAGCCTTTGAAATGCCCTGCGTCTTGAGGCTTGGGAGAATGCCAGTTGCCCCTTGGCTTGTCCCAGGTGGCAGGTTCATTTTTGCTCTGGCGTCCCTTCCGAAGGGTTCCACTCTACCTGCAAGGTACTTACAGGAGTTCCGGCGGCCGAGTTCTCAGTACGCCGGTTATCAGCGCCTGTTTACTGATGGGTCGAAGTCCGACGTTGGCGTGGCGTGTGCCAGTGTGTGTAAGGGTGTAACGGTTGCCCATCGCCTTCCATCAGGCTATTCTGTGTTCTCTGCAGAGCTTTTGGCTCTTGGTTTGGCTCTTGGCGGTGGAATGGATCCTTGACCTTCAGGGCATGCATTTCATTATCTTTAGTGATTCCATGAGTGCCCTGGAGTCCTTGGCGAATTACAATCCTCGGAACCCCTTGACACAACGTGTCCAAGCTTTGCTTTCCCGCTTGCCTGGCCAGCGGAAAACCGTGATTTTCTGCTGGATCCCGGGCCATGTTGGGATAGCAGGGAATGAACAAGCTGATTCTGCTGCGAAAGGGGCCCTTTCTGGCCCTCTCGGTAAGGATCTCAGCCTTGTTCCCTCAGATGCCTTTCCAACTCTGCGTCTGAGGTTACACGCTTTTTGGCAAACCTTGTGGGACAGACAGGACGGTAATAAGTTACGGGCCATTAAAGGCACTGTCGAGGAGTGGCACTCGGCGTGTCGCCGTGAGGAGGTTGTGTTGGCCCGTTTGCGAATTGGTCACACCCGACTTACTCACTGTTTCCTTTGCGGGTGGTTGACCCTCCTGAATGTTCTTGGTGTCGACGGCCACTTACGGTCCGGCACTTACTTGTTGATTGTCGCCATCTTGATGGTGTTCGTCGTCGTTTCCATCTTCCGCATGACATTGCGCGTCAGTTGGGCGATAAGTCTGTCCGGTGTTTTTCAATTTTTGCAGGAGGTACAGATGTATGACAAGATTTAGATTAGGGGTTTGAATAACATCTCTGTAATGTGTGGTGCAGTGGCAACCCGGACCACTGCACTGTGACTGAGGTTGGCGCTAATGACAAAGTTGTCGACGCGCCATTAAGCCTCAAACCCCCCCCCCCTTCCAGGACCGCTTAGATAGAAGAGCTAGAGTCAGAAATGATGTCTATCCTAGCCTGATCCCCAAGAAAGTCCAAGGCATGGCGGAGAGCCACCGTGATGCCAATGATCTCTGCCTGGAAGACCGACCAATGATCAGAGAGCCGAAACTGTTCCGAGCAAACGGTCGATCCAGCCAGGTGAAGGACAAAGGCGCATCTGACTCGCCCATCCATCTTCGAGCCGTCTGTATAAAAGGCACAAGGTACACAATCCTCGGGAGCAAAACGAGGAAGAGGAACAGGCGGCGGAAGACGGAGCGCTGGGTAACGAAAAGCGAAAGGGGGAGTCTTGCTCTCATAGGTCGGGTCACTAAGCCGGCGGCAGTGGTCGACCTGCCAATAGCCTGTAGGGCAGCTGGGACCCCGCCAGCCAAGACTTACAAAGCCTCGGTCAACGTGGTACGGTAAGCCCCAACGACCTGGAGAAGAAGGGGCCGCAGAGTAGAGTCCAAACTCTGGCTCATTTTGATTCTACGAGCACACTGCCCCCAAATCTCCGCCCCGAAAAGGACCATAGGGAGGAAGCACCTCAAGAGGAGTATACGCAGAGTTTTGGGGGGTCATACCCCAGGCCCTGCCAACCACGATCTTGAGGCGACAGGTAATTGGAGCGAAGTTGGTCCGAATGTTGAGGATGTGGGCATTCCACAGGAGGCGCGCATCCACGACAAAGCCAAGATAAGTAATATGGGGGGACAAGTCGATCCGCCTCCCCTGGAAAAAGAGGCTAAGATCGGAGAAACCAGAAACCCCAGGAGCCCCAACGCTACCCCCTGTCGTGCACCTAGCTGGACGGTGATTTGGCCTTGGGTGCAAAATAGCCACAGTCTTTGAAGTGTTAAAGACCAGTTTGTTCAAAAGAGCCCAGCCCGCCAAATCGTCCTCGGCAAGTCTCTAGAGAGAACAAAGCTACCTCCGTCCCGGCAACCCATCTGAACAAGGGTGTCGTCCGCAAGAGCCTGTCCAGCCAGCTGCTCATGAGGATGGGAATTGAGCCGCTGAAGGAGGCCCTCCATCACCAGGAACCACAGAACAGGCCCCAAACAGGAACCCTGAGGACAACCCCTCGAGGTTGTGCGCGAGACACCCAAAAGCGAAAGGGAACGGCCCAATAAAAAATCTGCAATGAGCAAGTACAGATTAGATGGGGCCTCCATTTCCCTGAAGGTGGAGAGGATGCTGGGATACCATGCACAATTGAAGGCATTCTTGATATCCACCGCTACAGAAAGACGGAGGAGACCACGTTTGGCAAATGCCTTTACGCGGTCCACATAGGCTGCCATAGCACCCACAGCATCCCTCCGAGCACGATAGCCAAACTGATGGTCAGAAAGAAGAGCATTAGACTCCTTCCGGCACACAAGCGATCCAATATCTTTCCCATCACTGGCAACAAACACAGTGGGCGGAACTGCATCATCGCCCTTCGGAATGAGGACCTTTCGAGCGGACTTCCAACACGATGGAAACAAATGGAAAACAAGGCAAACATTCAAGATCCGCAACCAGTGGTCACACAAAACGCGAAGGACATGGGAAAGTAAAGCCGAAGGAACTCCGTCGGGGCCAGCAGCCAATCCAGCCCTGACGTGGCCAACAACCCACGAAAGCTCCGCACAGGAAAAGGGAGAGTCCTGAGGACACGAGGATATGAATGGAGTGGCAATCGTGCGCCGCATGGCCTGATGTACCAGGAGATCAATGGCCTCCGAGTCCTCTTGAAAGTAAGTATCCAAAAGGCAGGACACCGTCTCCCTCCATAGACGTCCACGTACCATCTCCCTTTTTGACTGATCTCAGGATGGGGTGCCGCTTAGCGTTCTTGGTGAGAACTTTATAGGGCAAGCCGAAAGGGTCCTTCTCGGATTCTCGCAAACAAGTTTTGCCAGGCCTCGCGCTTAGCAAGCCGAACAGGCGGACTTAAAGCACGACGCAGGTCAACATAAACTTGGTGGAGACATTCCCGCTGAGCATCCCGGGCCCGCTGGAAGGCCCTGCGAACTCTACGGAGAGAGCGCTTCTGTAACCAGAGTCCTTATTCCACCATGCATTGCCCCTGCCAGGAGGACCCCGAGGAACCGCATCCTCGCAGGAGCGCAACATCAGAGCCTGTAGAGCTCAGGAAGCAGCCTCAACTTCCACAGCAGAAGAGAGTGGCAGAGCCCCAATTCCCGGACCTCCGGAAGCAAGACAATTTGAAAAATAAAACCAGTCAGCCCGCCCAATGCGAAAGGTAAGGGGCACCTGTCTCCCAGAGGCATCCCCATCACCAAAACCCCACTCAATCGAGCACAGGAGGACGACGTGATCACTTAGGGGATCCTCTAGGCAGTGTCTCCAGTCAGCCGCCGGCAATCCCCTGGAAAGTGTCAAATCGACCAACTACATGCCCGAATGGTAATGAAAGTAGGGGGCAAAAGGGGAACATTGTGAATCGTAAGGTCGTTCTGAATGGTGAAGTCAACCATATTATTGCCCTTAGAGATCTCCATCCGAGTGTGTGAGGGATCCTCAGCCCCCCAACGGCGACTCTTCGCATTGAAGTTCCCCAGAAACAACACGTGACGCTCCCTGGAACAAATATCTCCAAAGAGAGTGATGGTGCGTTGAAAATCCTCACACCTATCCGCCTACACAGAGACGGCCACAAAAGAACAGTGCCCAAAGTCGCAGCGAACTGCAACGTCATCATGGGTAGTCCAATGCGTTAATGCGTTTTTTTGGCCGCAAAAAAGGAGGAGTAGGAAGACCATCCAGCAACTGGAACGCCAACCCAAGAACAGGGCGGCTCCTGAATGGCCACGATGTCTGCAAAGCAGCCAAGTTCAAGAGAGGCAAGGCCGTCTTCCCGCGACCCACGTTCGCTTGGCAGACAGAAAACCAACCGAGCCTGCAGGAGCATAAACTGCCACTGAAGACAGTGGAGGAAGTGTCAGTGTCTGAACTAGACATCTTAGTTGGTTCTGTCTTTGCAACGGCGGGTTCGACTCAGAAACATAGGACAATTGAGGGAAGTCGCCATATGGTCAGTGTCAGATGCATTATTACCCCAACAGTTAGGGCACTAGACCCATCTCGAGCGGCAGTCCTTCAGGTCAAGACAAGATTTAGATTAGGGGTTTGAATAGCATCTCTGTAATGTGTGGTGCAGTGGCAACCCGGACCACTGCACTGTGACTGAGGTTGGCGCTAATGACCAAGTTGTCGATGCGCCATTAAGCCTCAATCCCCCCCTTCAGGTCATGTTCACCTCCACACCGAGGACAACACCGTTTCTCCTGGCATCTTGCAGCAATGTGGCCAAACCGCTGGCAGTTGTAGCAACACGTCACTGGAAATGTTTCTTCTATGAAGATCTCGACCGCATCAAGATAACAGCGACCTAAGTAAAGAAATGTCTCACATAGCTTACCAGAGACTTCTGCGACCCAGTTCTCCCTAGAAGCATTGTAGCAAAATCGTTTCGAAACAAACGGAAGTCCCTGAGAAAATCATCTCTTGGCATTCTGAACAAAGAGTGACTCCCGTAAGTCCTTCGGGAAGAACCCCGATCGAACCCCTGTAAAACAGAATGTCGGTCTCCGAAGACCAATCCGATGCACTTTAAAGCCCACTCCCTGCTCACTCTCAAGACGGCCGGAGATCAAAGAACGTTGAGCCGCGTCCCGACAATTCACGGCAATCCCCCCCATCACGAAGAGGGACAATTAGCGTGGTAGGGCCAACCTCTAGGGGGGGGGGGGGGGGCTGAAGAAAGAAAAAGCTGGCGCAGATCGGGGTCAGTGCCTCCGTTAGACGGAGACACATCCCTATGGATCATAAGCTTGTTGGACGCTCTTGAGGAAGACCGGAGGCGGGCCAAAACTTTCGCATAGGACGAAGGACCTGGAGTGCCAGGTTGGCCTGATGGAGAGGGACCTCTGGGGCTCGTGTGGTATCCCGGCCCCGCCCTGGGCCACCTGAGAAGGGGTTAGGAGGACTACTATGCTGGCCACGAGGTCCCGTGGGAAGAGGGGGCTGAGAACTAGATAGGCCACTGAACAAGTTTCGCGAGTGGCCCTGCTGGTAACTCTGAATTGGATGTGGGACACCAGGAGCTCCAGGTTGGCTCGCCGAGGCACTAGAGGAAACTAGTGCTGGTGGCAGCAGCGGCAGTTGAACACCGGGACCCCCCCCCCCACGTTAAAACGCGAGGCATTTTAACCACGAGATAGAACACCCCTAGCCTCAGTCGGAGGCTGCACAGCGAAATCCGTAATCCTCTTCTCTAAAGAGTCGAGGCGACGCTGAAGGGCCAAGCCATCTCTTGCTGCTTGTAGCTCCACTCTTAAAACACTACCGTCTGGCAAAACTGTCGTTAATGATGTCCAGTGAAGAACGAACAGAGGCTTGATTGGCCTTATAGAAGGCGATCTTGGAATCCTTCTCTCTCACCATTTCATCAAACGCAGTCATCACCTTGATGATTATGCCACTTTGGTCATTCCACTTGCCGCGGCTAAAAGGTCCTCAATTTCTTGTGGCTCTGGACGTGCCTGACGTCTCTCGAAATAGCTGTAAATAAAATAAAGTCAACCCAATGCAATAGAAAAAATGATGAAGAGTTTATTTAAATGATAAAGTTTGGTTTACATATTGACTACTAAAGCTTGGGCCCTGAGTTTGGTGGAAATGAGCAAGCTGATTATGCAGCGAAACGGGCCCTTTCTGGCACTCTCGAAAGGGATCTCAGCCTTGTTCCCTCAGACGCCTTTCCAGCTCTTCGTCTGAGGTTACAAGCTTTTTGGCAGACCTTGTGGGACAGACAGGACGGTAATAAGTTACTAGCTATTAAGGGCATCGTCGAGGAATGGCACTCGGCGTGCCGCCGTGAAGAGGTTGTGTTGGCCCGTTTGCGCATTGGTCACACCCGACTTACTCAACTGTTTCCTTTTGCGGGGGGGGGGGGGGGGTCGACCCTCCTGGATGTTATTGGTGTCGACGACCACTTACGGTCCGGCACTTCCTTGTTGATTGTCTCCATCTTGATGGTGTTCGTCGTCGTTTCCGTCTTTCGCATGACATTGCGCGTCAATTGGGCGATAAGTCTGTCCCCCTGTCCGGTGTTTTTCAATTTTTGCAGGAGGTACAGATGTATGACAAGATTTCGATTAGGGGTTTGAGTAACATCTCTGTAACTCTGTAATGTGTGGTGCAGTGGCAACCCGGACCACTGCACTGTGACTGAGGTTGGCGCTAATGATCACGTTGTCGACGCGCCATTAAGCCTCAATTTCCCCCCCCCCCCCCGAGTTTGTCCCTGTGCATGTCCCGGATGTTTCGTAGGTTTTTGGCCTCATTGGCCATTAGCATAATGCCACGAGCTTCTTTGAATTTTGTAAGCACTATGTTCTGTGGTGCGTTCACTTCTATGGGAAATATATTTTGCAGTAGCTCTTTACATGTCTCCTACGATGAGGGTTGTGGCACAGAAAGCATAATTGCTAAAGGAAAAAACACTTGATCTGGACACCATAAGCTAGTGCGTAGTTTATATTCACGGAAAGGTTGTTTACTAACCTTGTTCGACATTAGCCTTATAAAGTTGATCTAGCACTTTAGCACTCTAGCGAAGTTGATCTAGCGAAGCGAAGCGACCGTCTTGAACGGTAGCTTGAGGAAAAGAGATGGCAGGCAACCTTGTCTGAATTCTTTCATGGAGGGCTGCTCATGATGCATGCGCAGTTGGGTTACGCAGATGGCTGGATCCGGATAGAGAAAAATCCTCAAGAGAGAGAAAGCATTACAGGAACCTAATGCAAAAATTTACAGGTAGTGGATAATTTCGTGCCGGCAACTAGAAATAAAAAATTCCTAGGTGCTCTAAGAAAGTTGAAAATTGTTTAAGCTTGTGGAGGGGAACAAAATTCTTATTAAACATTTTAGAAGTTAGTCCAGTATTTATGCCCGATTTCAGGACTTATGGGTAACCTCTTAGGTCCACTAGACATATTAACAAAGCTCCTGCTATCCAAGAAAGAAAGTTCACTTACCGCTTCAGGCATATCTCCAAATCTTGGGTATTTATGAAGGATTGTCGTGATGTCGGGCGAGTTCGTTTTTATCCAGTGTTGGCTGGCTTCCCTGGTGAGCTCCATTGCTTTTAGCAATGCTCCTCTATTTGAGCTAGAAGGTTGGTTCACCCTTATGAAGTTTTCCGCTTCCTTGTCATCTGATGGAGCCTCTTGTCTAAATAAAAAAAAAATGGTTGATGTGCTTAATTATGATTTAATTTCTCACATCTAATTAATTATAGGTCTCAACCTGAACTCTTTTGGATTAGATGGGATGCAGTTTTAAGGAATTGGGAGTTTATGATTTTTCACAAAGATTTTCACAAATCAATTGGCTTGTTGAGAACTCTCAATAAATTAAATTTTGAAGTGCTCAGTTATTTGATTAAAACTAGTATTCGTTTATGCCAAAAAAGTTTGGTCTGTCTTACAACAAAGAAATTCTTGAGATTTCCAAACCAACAACGCGTAATAAAAGTGGTTTTACTGTAATTGGCTCTATACGCAATCCACACATTTATCAAACCCCGTCTTAATGAAACAATTTAACAAACACAAAACCGGACTGGTTTCAGCAAGCTAAAAAGCAGAAACTACTGTTTGTTTGGGGCTCCATTATGTTAGGCCTAGATACTAAATTTAAGCCTGTTAATGGCATTTGATCACTTGAAATCAAGCTGCTCTCACCCAGATCTCTAGATAAAATGTTTCACCCTTTTTGGGCGCGTAATTAGAGAATACTCTGTCGATGAGAGCAACTCCATGAGTGATCGACTGCCGTTATTTAAGGTGCGTTAATATTCAGTAGAATGGAACCCCTAACTAGCAGTAGCTTTGGCCTTTTAGCTTGCTAAAACCAGTCCAGTTTGTGCTTGTTTAACTACCATCAGCAAGGTGCCTTTGCTCTTATCCACCGAGTATTCCCGAGTATTCTCTACTGATGAGCCCAAGCAGGAGTGAAACAGTTCGTCTAGAGATCTCTGTGATAGACAAGCAGCTTTATTTCTAATAAAACAATACAGTACGAAATAGCAAGCACTTTTATACCTTGCATGGCTCTTTATCAGATTACTTTTTAACAGTGCGCCGCCAAGTGAAGAAAGTAAGTCTCAGTATGTGCCGCAACTATAGGATTCCTAGGATTGTAGCAATTACATCTGAGTATCACAAAGTAAACCGTTAGTCTTACTGGAATTACTTTGAAAATCACTAGAATCACTTGGAATTCGGAAATTATCCATCGCGCTCAGTAGCTTGAACAGATCTTCGAGGAGCAACTTACAGTAAAAGGGCATGCTGAGGTTCTTTTTTTTTTTTTAGCTTGTCTTTGGCTTTTTTCCCCCTCGCTACAGCGTCAGCCTTTCCCCCCGTGTACGCTATTGATCACGCTCACTTTTAAAATTAGGATACTGTCACGTACAATAGGTTCGCTAGTTTTAACAAACTACTAGGCTGCTTGCTTCAACTTAACATAGTAACCAAGAATAATTACTTATATTATACGTGTGTGGACCCTTGTAAAGATGTCGGGATCTCTGCAACGTTTAGTCCTAATGTAATAGGCTAGATATCCTTTGTGGGATACTGGATCATAAAATTGCATCTAAAATTAAGGCAAACATGTAATTAGTCACACGGAGAGTAACAAAATAATGTGATCTGTAGTTAACAAAGTCCTTCAATCAGGCAATATTTTTACTTGTGGTAATGCTGTTATTGTACTACAGTATTTGGCTATTAAAACATTGTTACTTACACAGGCTTTGCAGGGATAAGGGTCATCGCTGAGCACCGGGAAAGTCATAACAATGGACTTTGCCATATCCGTTCTTTCTTTTACAGAAGTCTTGTCGAGTCTGAATAGAAAATGGGGAAAAGCGAAAATGAATTTTTTTTTTTTTTTTAGCTACGTTTGAGCCAGTAGTTCGTGTAGACTTACTGTGTGCAGTGCTTCATTTGGTATCGGCTCACAGTTTTAACCAGGTACTGCCTTTCGGACGTGTTGTAGTAAGTACCAGATTTTAGCTTGTCAGCCAGACAGGCCCCTTAACTTTTGTATTTCGGTTGTCGTGGTGTCTAAGGATAGCTTTAACATCATACTGCAAGAAAAGCAACGCCTTATTTGTACACGCGGTCACGAGTGGAAGTTGGCCATACCTGCATCAAACCTTGACTGTCACTTGCATTTCCCCCCTGTGGGCTGGGGGTAGAATAAGCCCACCGTACCCCTGCGTGTCGTAGAAGGCGACTAAAAGGGAACCCAAGTTCACGGTCTGCTAGTGTGCCAAGGGTCTGCATGGCGGAGGGTTTTTTGTCCGTCTTGAACACTAGCAACCTCAACACTACGGTTTGCGAGTGTGCCTACGGTGTGTATGGCGGGCAGGTTTAACACCCGTCGCAAGCACTAGTCCGAAAGAGGTGAAGGGACATCCGGACAAACCGGGCCCGGGGTGGCTGCTTAGAGGATGTTTGGTGGTTTGAATCCCCTTTTGGGTTTGATTCTAATTTGCCCATTCTGGCCACTGGGCTTTTCATCCTCATCCCCCAGCATGTTGGCCGTGTGCTGCAACCTAGTAATCCGTGGAGGCGGAGATCCTGGCTTTCGGGCTTTGGCTCCTTTTTCCGGAGGACGGGTGGCCTGGGCGAGCCGGCCTAAGGTCAATCGGC
>JAHWFP010272321.1:9248-30336 GCA_023313725.1 Lithobius niger
GTGAATCTCCTTGTCCGGTAAACGCAGTTTACCATATATCGTCCTAGCTGGGGGTTGCCCTAGTCTATATAACTAAGATCATAATATTTGTTTGTTTGTGTGTGTGTCGCCAGATCACCGAGATTCCCACTCTTAACTCTATTGTAGTTGCATTGGAAAGTTCGATAATTCTTTCGTTTGTTTGTGTGTCTGTCAGACGGAATTGTCTGTATAAGTAATGATTCCAACACTCTTTTAAACAAAGAGACACAGTACTGATGACGTCATGTTTTTTTTTCAGTCATCATATTTTCATGCAAACGGGATCTAGGCCTCTACGTCTCTTAACCCTAGCTCTTACTAAATCTAATGAAAGCTTGGGCAACTGCTAACGGGAAATCACCGTATTTTCATGCAAATGAGAAATCACAGTTCTCTTCTATTCTTAGAAATATTGATTGATTGATTGATTGATTGATTGATTGCGAAACATCAGGGAACTTTCAACGATGAGAATATATAAGAATTAAATGAACAAAAATCGGCTTCACCGTTTAGAAAAAAAGCATTAGAACTCGTATCCCATACTCACAGCTGTAAAGGTACACGAATAAAAACGGATTAGAGTTCACTCGAACGCAACAAACTGTAATTTGAACTCCAATTCCAGGGAACAAGGATTGTTTTTACTTAGTGGTTATGTCAAAAAGTTAACGTAGTTTGTGTTTGAAAAATGTAATGTTTGTGTGCCCTTAATTTGCGTGTTATTCAGGCTTTTTTTTTTAATATTTGTCTGGGTTTGTTGTTTTATATTTTAAGTGTGTTTCCTATGAGTAACTATATGTGTATTTTGTGTGGATTTATAATTTGTGAAATAAGCATACACCTAACTAAGGCAGTTTTTTTGGCCTGTGTTTGTGTGCGTATTTTTCATCTTTTGTAGGCGTTTTGCTGTTTACGGTGTCTGTTTTGTATGTGTTTTAGATTTTCGTTCTATTTCATGTGCGTGCGTATTTTGTATGTTTAGTTTATTTGTGTGAAGTTTGTTTGATTAGTGATGTATATGAATGCGTGTGCATGGAGGCTGGCAAGTCACAAGCCTTGTTCCCTGGAATTGGAGTTCAAATTATAGTTCGTTGCGTTCGAGTGAACTCTAATCCGTTTTCATTTGTGTACCTTTACAGCTGTTAGTATGGGATACGAGCTCTAATGCTTTTTTTCTAAACGGCGAAACCGTTTTTTGTTCAGTTAATTTGTTGGCTTTTTTCGCTTCCGTTTTATTGTAATTGCTACGGTCTGGTCTATCATGTGTACGGTATGTCCACTGTCCAGCCAATTTTGTTTGCGAAAAAACGGAACATTAGAAATGTTTATTTCTTTTCAGACTCCGCCCAAGCTTTGTCCCATGTTTGTTATTTGATGGCAACCTATACTAGCGTGTGTCTAGAGTTAGTTTGTCAGATAGATGGGTAGTTGATTCTGCATCGTTGCAAGAAGATGCAGCATTATGGCAAACAATCGAGGAAACAATTCAACTTGCTTCCCGAAGCCCGCATTGAAGAAGTAAATAAGTCATTCAGTCATGTCGGCCGCCCAACTCAAAATTATAGACATTGCACCATGCGGTTTAAAACTGAAAGATTTAAGCGAAAACCAAGAACATTTCACAATTATTTACGTATAGGTTATTGCTGGCTTTCCGAGTACCAAGAGCTAATAACGTCAAGGGCGCGCACGCCCAAGGTATTGTTAGCTATTGGCACGAGGAAAGCGAACAATAACCTATTTATTGCCCGCTTTCCGGCTCTGTCCGTTTCACTGTGCTCGCCTTGAGTATTGTTGTTGTGCGTTCCATCTTTCTTTAATTGTTTCGCTGCTAGCAAAATGAATTCGATCGCTGTTGGATTGTTCAGCGATGATACAAATGGCCTGCGAAAGGCTAACGTCCTTTAAAATAAAATACAGTAAAATAAATAGGAAGATGGCGGTAACACTTTGTCTTGCCAACAGAACGGTGGAAACGTCTAAATGTTCTGTTTGTCTCTTTGTCAGCGGAAGAGGTAGAAGCTGCTCTACAAAACATTTAGCCCCATTAAAAGCGTCAACAAAAACTTTGTACGTCGATAGTTCCTGCAATGGAAGGCATTTAATTTCACGTAATCGTTGTGTTTTTGAAATGTTAATTGTTCCCTTAGTATAAAATGTAGCCTACGTGTTCGACGTCAATGGGAAAAAAAACCTAGGCAGTTCTGGCATTCAAATTCGGCTCTGGCATCATTTCATTGTTGGAAAAGGGCTGAGAGCTCAAAGGGTTTCAAAGGGTTTAACGAGCGTTAACCACTCCTGGTCATCTGCCTGAAGCCCTAAGGCCTAAGGCCTAGGGCTGAGAGCTGAAAAGCGGGCAATAATGAGGAGCCCTGGC
Organism: Lithobius niger; assembly: GCA_023313725.1. Taxonomy (NCBI): domain Eukaryota; kingdom Metazoa; phylum Arthropoda; class Chilopoda; order Lithobiomorpha; family Lithobiidae; genus Lithobius; species Lithobius niger. The sequence continues at coordinate 11,650 of JAHWFP010272321.1, forward strand.
CAGTAGCCGTACGCCTCATCCTACTCTAGTATACATAATTCTACACTAACAACAACACTAAGAACATTTCATTTTGGTTCTCGACAACCTATCTGTGGCCGACACTGTTAACTCACCACGACAATGTTACTTTCCCTGTACTCGAGCATCGTTACAACTTGTTCGAGTGAGCTACAATCCGATGTTGTGCACCTCGCCTATTGTTGCCCCATTGTTACATGTTGCAGCATTGCATTCTGGGGCCTCTCCGCCGCCGCCTGTCCAGTTTTTGAAAATTCTCGTTCGCAAACGAACTCTAATAAGCACTGCCTGCTGGCAGTGCTAATGCTCTGCTATTTTTGCAAACTTCGGGGGACTTTTAACAATTGGAATACATAAGAATGGAAAGTTTCCTTCAACAAAAGGGCGTGCATTCAAATATTTGTTAGCTTCAAAAAGAATATATTTCTTCAAACAACCGTTACTTTTGCTGTCGTTACTTCTTGGAATATTCTTAAAACTAATATAAGGAGGGCAGTCCTAGTTAACACTAAGATTAGATTTGGTCCTAGATGTTTATCAGTAATACATACACTTGCCTTAGTTAAACATGAGTAATGGGTTTATTTTAATTAGTTACAGCTTAAGCACATATCACCCAGAATGTCGAATTGGTGAACCCAGCAAATGTTAAGACAAGACGACAGGAAGTCATATGGTTGGCCAACGGCGATGCGCGCTAATTAAGACGAATGTAGTGCTTATGCACAAGCCATTTGACAAAATGCTTCAGGACGAAACGAACTGTAAACAAGAATTCCATCCATAGGGTACAGAATAATTATAAGCTGGTTACGGAATCATCAGACACCAAATCTGGGCTCAAATTAATAGCACAGTTAATACCCCACAAAACCGTTGTTTCTTAATCCCTGGAACATCTTCATGCATTATTTCAGGGGGGGGGGGGTGCAACAATTGCTACTCATTAAATTCCATTAGTTATTCTTGAGTTTGTAACATGTAATTTGAGAGCAAGAAGCGGTTAGCTTAAGAGCGCCATCACACACAATATATGCAAAAGGATTAAATCATAAATTTGTCGAGGCTGTTTTGAAACAGTTGCCCGAGTCAGCATCGACTATGTTTTGTGGGAGAGAGTTCCAAGGGTCCACCACTCGATGGGTAAAGAAGTGATTTACACGGTTGACTTTGGCTAGCGTGTGAAGATCTTGTGACTGTGTCCACGAGTGTTCATGTTTGGGAAGAGATTCCAGAAGTCACTCCTGTCAGTATCATAGTCCACCTTCATGATTTGAAAGCTTTTAATAAGGTCCCCGCGTGTCCTTCTTTTCTCAAGTGTGGTATGTTTCAACAAGTCGAATCGTTGCTCGTATTGTCGTGGTTCTTGTACGCTCAGCAAGCCGGGTAGCTCGGCGTTGCACATTCTCGAAGGTCAGTTTATTTTTTATTACGTTTGGGCTCCAAACAGAGCTATTATAGTCGAGAAGCGAGCGAATGTAAGTGTTGTACAGGGCTTGTTTCTCAACATGAGAAGAAGGAACGGAGGACAGTGCACTCTACACCTGTCAGTGTCAACAGACGAGTACTTCATGCTGTTGAAGCAGGTGACAGCGCATGGAATCTTTACCCACGCTATCCGGGAGCCAACCATGACCGAGTGGATAGACAGACGTGGGGTAGCCATGTACAGCTCCGGTAAAATAAAACCCGCCCTTTTTCGTTATATCGAGGGTCGTAATAACAACCATGGAGAAAATCTGTTATCTTGAAAACTACTGGACCGATTTTCATGAAACAAAAAATGAACCATTTATTAGATTGTCTACTGTATTTCTACCCTTATTAAATACTACGTTAACTGACTGAAAATAATTGGCCGAGCGAGAAACACTTAATGATATCTGATGATATCTCGTAAACCAGTGGAAGGATTTTCATGAAACAAAGACTGAATTGCATATTACATTTTTCTGATGAATATTGCATGTCATACGCATAGAAATATAGCATATATCATAACAATTAATCCAGTTTTTGTTTTATTCAATTCTATCCAGTAATTTATAAGATATATTATTAGTTATCAACTTGTGCTGCTTGCTCGGACAATTATATTTGGCTGCTTACCATTACATGTAATACGTATAGAAATATAGCTGATAGCATAATAAGCAACCCAGTTTTTGTTTCATTCAATTCTGTCCAGTAGTTTTCGAGATATCAACATTTTCGTTCAGTCTCATACATTAATCCCACAGATTAGAGAACAACCACCGGCGGTTGTTCTCTAATCTGTGATTAATCCTGCAACTTCTTAGGACTACGTAGGATCAGGTTCGATTTGATTTTAACTTATAAGATATTGCATGGTATTAATCCTGTTGATCTTCCATTCTTTGACGTCGCGCCAAAGACCCATTTCACTAGGGGGCACCAATGGAAACTCGTTATTCAGGGTTCCATTACAGACTGTAGAAAGAATTTTTTTTCACTACGCGTCGCCAAAATTTGGAATGCCCTGAGCTCAGAAACCGTATGTGCAAACACCTTATCGTGTTTTTGCAGATTGCTGCTTGCCTCTAAATGTGTTCCTTAAGCGACCATTATAGTATTTTAACTTTTTCTTGGATGCTTTTTGTATTATTATTATTATTTTAATTTTTATTATCTTTACTAATTTTGACAATTGGTTTTGGCCAAGCGTTATACTACGATTTACATTTATTTTATTTTATTATTTTTATTATTTTAAGAAACATTGACAATGATACCCGGCTTTTCCCCTCACTTGTCCCTCACGTTTGGCGATGCCATCGGGGACCATAGTGTCCCTGGTAGGTCTAACCTTGGTGGTAAGGCATTCGTGACCCCAACCCCATACCATCTACCCATCCTATGCAGTCGAGCCATCATCATCGTTTTAAACTTTTAAACTCTTAAACTTTTACATTTTAATTTTTTAGTTTTAACATCGGATGGCAGTTAGTGACCACCAGGTCCTTGCCATTCCGGTTGCGTTTGCAACGAACCTACATTATTATTATATTATTATTATTATTATTCTTCCATATAACGACGGCGTTTTTTTTGACCGGAAGTGTACAATGGAGACAACCAGTGGAGCATGCACAGGATGTGAACACGTTAAGGTACAGAGACCTGCAACGTGGAACGATGTGTTGCCATCTAGGTTTAGGAACACTGAGAACAGAAATATGCAAGGCCAGACTGGCCCTATAGTTACGGGACCGGATATTTTAACGGGCAACGTAGGGACAATTTTTTAGAACAGGATTACATGCAAAGTCAGTTTTGAAGGACTCAGAATAAAACCTCTAAAAATCGCCATGTCTTCGAGGGCAAGGGGATGAAAAATTGCCATGAATTTCTGGATGCGCTGTATAAATACAGCACTGCACTATGCTTGTCAGAAATTTAAGTACTGAAAACCGTCGTTCCACTCGCAATGCAGGGTGAGGCAGAACGATGGTACAGGGTGTTTAGTCCTTCCAGAAACGGGACATCTTCCAGTTAGACTTTAATTTAGAATTTGAAAGCCCAAATTACTTCGACGACTTAAAACGAGAACTTGAAGAAAGAACCCAGGCTCCTGATGAACCTTTCTCAAGTTATATATGCTCAAGCTGTGTGCGGGTATTTTGACCGCTTATGGCCCAATGCTTCTCAGGACGAGAAGATAAAACAAATTATGTAAAAAATGTACCTGGACTATAGACAACATCTCCAGGGTCGACATTTCGACTCCATGCAAGAATTAGTGAGGGAAGGGGCCTAACACAGAGCACTTACACCCCCCCCCCATCCTTATCTGCAGAACCACATTTAGCGTGGCGTGGTTTCACCTCATACAGTGAAGCTGTGCAGGGAAGCCAACTTTCAAGGAACGAAGCGGTGCTTCGTGATGGGGACAACACCATCGTTCCAACACAAGGTTGAACCTGTATCTTTTGCCGCACTCGACCCGACACGAGGTCTGTAAAGGCTGCACTTCCATACCACCCGCAAGATGCACCTTTATGGAAAACGTCGTTATTTAAAGCTTTATCTTTCTAAACTAAAATGGTGTAAGGCTTCACTCTGAGCTAATCGATTAGACTTAAAAACTCGAACATCAATTCAGTTGCACGTAGGAGCCACCCATATGCGCTCATGGCACTGTTACCAATTTTGTGTTTTAGTCTTCTGTACAGCCGTACCGACTGAGAAGACTATTGCAACGACTTTGTCCGTTCGTCCGTCGCTTTTTTTCCAAAGAAGAACGATAATTTGGTAGGACAAGAAGCACCAATGGCCCATTTTTCGCTTAACAAACTTACTTTCGGTTGAGGCCAAAGATTAAATGAAGGAGACGGCCATGTTGCGCGAAGGAGAGCGTATCTACAGTAAGGAGACGGCCATGCTGGTGTTAATGACGTCATATTACACCAGAAAAGCGCATCTATAAAATGAGACTGTTGGCTTGCTCGATAAACGGAAGTTCATAAAAAAAACCCTAATCTCCGTTTATTATAGTTTGCTTTTTTACGAAAGTAAATGGTTTTTTTCGTCCGCTATCAACGTAAACAGAGAGATTTTTAAACTCCGTTTTGTGCAAATCCACTAGTCACGTGCTTCCTTGTAGTATACTCATTGGCTTTTCGGTCTACTTTGTCGGAATTGGTGAATATGACGTCACACCACGATCACAATCAGTACATTTTTACAAACACAATACTACCGGAAGTCACGAATGAACCATAGTCACTCCATCTTTGGATTTTTTCAACTTCGGAATGGTACCAGATAGAGACGACCATTGTTTACAACGTTAGATTCAGTGTCAAAATATAGTTAAAAAACACGACAAATTAAAACATCGTTACTTCCTTATAACTGATAGGTTTCTTCGACGTAACTAAATAAAATAATAACATTTGATGGTCGAATGGTCGAATTGAAATCCTAATGATATCACGCAGGCGTAAATATAAAAGGATTTTCACTTCGCTTGTTGCATGAATGAATAGGCGTACCGCCGAACCAAATTCTCCTTTACTCCTTTCTATACTACTTACGAAATAACAAAACTGTAGTAAAATAAAATTAGGCTAAAATCACGTTACCACGGCAACGTCAAGTTCCTACGAGTCGCTGCTGAAGTCTCTCCTTTGTGTCTCTCTCGTCACTTCCCTATTACCACTGATCTATATAACATACGCCTTGCGCATTACGTTGCAACACAGCTGTGTGCCCAGAGGCGCACCGCGTTGCAAATTAATAGGCTTACTGTACAATTTAAAACTCCGTTAGCTGCTACTTACGAAATTAAAACTACAGGTAAAAATTAGGCCTAAAAGCTGACAATTACGCCTATAATATAAATAGGCCTAAAAGCTAACACATTTTTAACCGGCAATTGTGATGGTTACTGCATTTAGATTATATAATAGATATAGGTGTTGCAGTGCGTGGTAGAGGTGTGTGCCTCAACATTGGAAGTGGCAGAACTGTAGAGAAGACCGGATGCGACTATGTAGTCGTTTGTTTTAAAAGACACCAAAAGATATTATTTAATTGTTTATTTTGTCAGAATTTGTCAACCTTTCACACGTGTGCATCTACAGTCCATAGAAAGTCTCCAAGACTGGCTGCACTTCATGGCACTCACCACTGACATGCCAGTCATTCGACTTTCTTCCCCTTTAATCAAAACAAGCCCCATTTTTCCAACAAACAAAAATGCAACCTGTAAACATTGTTCATTCATTATTTTGTTATCAAACAGTTGGTACAAACCTTCATGTTTGCTTCATTGTTTGTGTTTTCTAGAACGCCTACGCCGGAGACAGATAATTCAAATTAAAGGAATATACCTCCCTTCTTGATCCACCACATCAAGCACGGCCCCAAAGGTCTATTTCCTTACCGTTAGTCAATTCCTTGGTAAAAATCCGTTTCAAATTGTAGCGTCTAGAAGATTTTCTGGTGAATAATTGTTAACTTTATTTACTGCGTCCCACAGTATATATATGATACTTTCCGCGCTTAAAATAATCATGACGTTTCATCTGTGTGTGTGCATGTACTAATTTTCTAATAATTACCATGAGATCAAAAATCTAAAAGACTAATAGGGTAAAAATTAAAATTAATTATTCCAATAGATCGCCGAAGAAAAATTATATGACACTAGCCTAGAAAATTATAAATTGTGCTGTTAGAATACGAGAATCATTCCGGTTTGTGACGACACAATCTTTAACTTAATGCTGTTTCGTGTACTATTCCCAAAGCCAATCGAGACAGCAGCTACTTTCCTCGCTGCGAGGAACGCAGCTGCCACCCCAGCCGACCTTGAAGCTGGTAAATGCGCGGATTGCGATCTCCGCGTGGCTGTTACAAGGCAGGCGGAATGTTATAAGGCAGGCCGGGTGTCCCTTTAACCGTTGCCCTATCGTTCAATCACGAACTCTCGTTTTGATTCATCTGACTCTACATGTCTCACGTACATTTTCAATTTCACGTCTTACATTCAATTTGCAGATAGCACCGTGCGAAGCACATAGCAAGTGTGAAGAAGGTAACCATCTAACCAACACAATTTTCTTGTTGTAAATATAGTTTGTAAATTTTCAATACACACCCTCATTGCTAAAATCTTTGAAACACCAATAACCCAGGATTCATACCAAAGTTGTTGATTGATTTCTCATACGTTGTAGAATGCTTCTTTTCTTTGCAAATCACCATCCGCTTCCAATCACACCATAACCACAGTACGGAGGCGATGGATTCTTTTTTTCGACTGGTGGCATACTACAGCACCATTACAACAATTTGCAGAAATTTCACTCCAGCTGCGCGTCAAGAAAATCTGAAGAATGCAACCGTCTTCTACTTACAGGCCTCAACACGACTTTAATATTGTAACAATCAGCCTTAGCTTGCTGAAAAGCATTGAAGAGTCCGGCCACTGAAAGAATGACTCGGTGTTCGTCGAATATCGCGCTTTTTTGCCAGTAGGATAGGTGCACCTTACCAACAGCGAGTTCAATCGAGCCCAGACATGGCGTCGAATTTGACTCCGTTAGCGAAGCGCGGTAAAACTTAACACAGTCAAGCTCTGGAGATGTTTAAAACGTCGTCTAGTATTTCGAATCCAGGGTGAGTGAATTTGGAGAGTATAGAACTAACACGCAATCCTGAAAATGTGCAATGGCTGCTACTGGAGTGTTGTAACGTTTTGCTAAATTGCTACACGTCTCATGCAAGGCGCGTTAAGCCTATAGCTTTTCCGGGCAAGTGATGTAGAGACGCCGGGGAAAAAAAAAGGCCGCGTCTATCACCCATTTCGCAGCTCGATTTTTTCGACACGTCAATAAGACGTATTATTGTAGACATGCGTACAAATAAACAACTCCCTATTCTTAAGAAAGTGTCGGCAGAGCAAAGGAATGCTTGGGGTTTGCTGGAAAAAAGATAGCCGTCTTGTTAGAAGTCTTGGTAAATAAAAATAAAAATCCATTGTACTCTTATTTGTGTTATTTCCCAGCTGCTGGTTACACTGTGCTTTATTACAAACTAAATTGACAAATTGGCATGAGGATTGGTGGGGGGGGGGGGGGGGGGGTCATCCCCCTCGTTTTCCATATTTTTATGGTAGTAATCGGCGCTATACAACAATTAAAGTAAGGGGCGGTGATAAAGAAAACGCGGGATAATGCACCGATTCCTTGTTTCGTGCTACGATTCAAAATGTTTGTCAACAGAGCAAATCATTGAAAGAAGATACGTGCAACACTACAGAGTTAACGTCTGGATGCAAGAAATCTCACGAAATGATCGGGAGTGGACAAAACAGATGTTGATTTACAGCTCCACTTTGTTTTACGTATGTAAACAAACGAGAGGTCAACGAGAGAGTTTGACACTAACACTGTCAATGTATTTGTTTTCCCCGTTTATCTAGGATTTGCACTCGTTTCAAGGTAAACTGTGTAAATTTATTGTAAACTATTTTCAACTCGTCAGGCTTATGTTATCGAAAGTAATAGAACACTGCCGAAATCACAGACGGCTACGGCCGATTTAACAGTTGCCGTACGCAGTCCAAGTTTTTCGTGTTAGGTAGTATGCTTATTTTAGACATGTGGAGCTCGTCTTATTCTTCATTTGTCTTATTTTACTTTACTTATTTAAAGTAAAATTTAAATTAAAAAAAAAAATTAAAGGGATTTTATTTGGAATTTGGAATTTGGAATTTGGATGGCTTGCCTGCGTAACTTGTTGTTGCCTGGCAACCATAGGGGAGGATGAATGATGCTTTAAGCGAGAGCGACGTTTATATTTTCAGTAACGAACCTTGTTTTTAAGTGTATATCGTTTTAAAAGTACTTCTAGTGGAACAAAAATTTTCTCACTTCAGTGTGTTATGAGAGGAACCACAAATTATCTTTCTTTACTGCTAAAATTATTTTATGTGTTGACGTAGCCATAACAACGTCTCAAAACGATCATTTCAATTGAATTCATTGCTAATGCACGGACTATAGTTTGTTCCACATTACGTTTTCAGAAAACTGACTGGATGACTACTCGTTTCATTGCACATAAGAGTGTAAAAACATGGGGCGTCGGACGAACGTCTAACTGGAAAAACGTCTAATGGGCTAATTGTCTAAAATCTGCCTAAATAAAAAATCTGGAAAAGCATCTAAACGAAATATCGTATAATGGATAATTGTATAATGGATAAACGTCTACCTGGATTAACGTCTAACTGCGGTTTCTGATGTTATATGTATAGCCGCAGCGAGCGCGACAGCGCAAGCGAGGCAGAGAAATTAGACAATTTTCCATTATACGAATTTCCAGTTAGACGCTTTTCCATTATACGAATTTCCTGTTAGATGATATTCCGTTATACTGTTTTCCGTTATACGTTCTTCCAATTATGCGATTTTCCAGTTAGACGATTATCCCTCCCCCTAAAAACATGTGAATCACACTTGGAGACTCAACAAAGTTACTGTTAGAGTTTAAGAATGGGATGATTGCGGATTTTTTGTCCTCGTAGTGGAAGAAAACGTGGCAGCATACAGTCAGTTTTCTGAACACATAATGGGGAACAAAGTATACCTCGATCCGATCGTGTACGTAGCGCTGCCAAACCATGGAAGAATCCTTGGTAACGGGTAATGAATGGCCAAGAGTGCACCTTGCATGCACCTAAAACAAGCAAGCGAGGTCACGACTTAAACAATCGATGATAACGTCAAGTCAATCTCTTGGTGGCCCTACTATAACAATTGTTACACAACTTCGCTGGCATTCAAACGCGCTAACTATCCGCAGATGCCATGTTGCAAATAATATCAATATCACTCGTAATATCATTGTTGTAGCACAGAAGCTAGCCGACCTCAGCACCTTCACCTAAAAGCACCTCCTTCCTCCACTTACTCCTGCCTTCATTGCCAAGCTTAACCCTAAATTGCCTCTAACCTCTTTGACCACAATGTCAGTTAAGCCTAAACCAACCCTAACGTTCGAAAATACACTCCCATTGTTTTCCCATAGTCAGGCCTTGCTTCAATCGTTATTTCAATTCAGCTTTAATTTTAAACAACCAAACTTTTAAACTTTTAAACTTCTTGCATTAATTTACCCACCATATCTTGATTCCCGCTTGGCTAATGTTGTGCAATATTTGCGTTTACGTCAGGCAAGCCACGTTGTGAATTCACCACCTTCAACAACTGCACCACCCTATTCGGAAATTGACTTATTTTTATCATCTTGTCTTGTGTTATAATTTTGAAGCTCTTTCCCCTCCAGCAACTCAGAGCCCCCGATTCCGTGTGATGCAGGATGCTGGAACCCTGCCCCCTCCCATGTTCAGTTTAAGCCGATTCAAGTTGCGGACCCCTCAAAAATATCTTATTTCACCTTCAAATTCCACCATCAAACTCCCTTCTCCAACTTCTACTGTTTACTGCTGACTGTCTCTCTTTCCGAGCCTTTGAATGAATCTTTTTTTTTTTTAAAGATAACTTTAATGCGATTTGTTACTTCACATTTGTATCAAATGAGAAAACCATCTAGAAATGTAGGAGTTTAACTTAAATGGGCTATTATAATTCAGTTTCAGTGATAATAGATAATAAGATAATAGATTATAGTTCAAGTACTTACTCCAGTTAAGAGGAAGAAAACATCGTTGTTTAAAATTCTAGCGGCTGTGATCGTTGCCATTGCTAAAATGTAATCTCCAGCCAACGATGCCTTAAGATAAAACATTAAAATAAAAAATGAAATATTACAGTAACAAATAACAAGAAGGGGAGATAATGAGCAATTATTATGGGTTGTGAGGTTCTTACTGTACTATAAAATGTACTATGTAGTATAAAATGTACTATAATTCTGTAATAAACTGTACTTGAACAAGCTTACGATATTGTAAAGTTCATTACGTTTTTTTTTTTAGCATTTCTTATGACTGCGGTGGATTGCAATTAAAATACAACCATAAACACACAAAAGTGAGCGGCTCATCAATTGTTTGTGTTTGTGGAAAGGTGCATGGAGAGTGTATGGTATCCAAGGCCTTTAGTACTCAAATGAAATAAACCTAAGATGCAACGGGGACCAAGCTAGAGGTTTGCCTCCCAAGTCATTGTTAGGCCTAATTGTTAAAACTTAAAAAAGTTCAATCCATCATTGTTAAAGCAAGTTGTTATTTAAAGGGCACTAATTTCGTTCCACCTGGGAATCTATTTCGGGTGTTGCAGACATAGGGCCTTAGGACTGCGTCGGACAGAAGACCGGGTGAGGTTAACGCTCGCTAAAACCCTTTGACACTTTGAATTTGGTTCTGATTCGATTCTGTCCTGAGTCACCTCTTGGCATTTCCGGAACAAAAAGGGCCCTGCGGTGTCTCATGCTCATGTGTATTGTGGCATGTCAAAGATCTTGGGTTTTCTGCTTGCATTTCTCCAGCTAAATTCTCCCTCTTATCATCGTGGGACAAAACAAAATGACTAATTTGGTAATTTAGTTAAATGTGCCCTATTTATTATTTTATTTTGTTTTGTTTATGGGTCAGGAGACCACTGTGGTTATCACTCCCGAATAAATAAATCGACAAAACCTAATTTGGCAGTTTATTGGTTTGTTAATTCGTTTGTTTTCTGGGGCAGACGACCATGGTGTGTTACTGCTCTGTAATAACCTAACCTAACCTCAACCTGGCTATGGTATATTAACAAAAACCAGAAGCTTCACAGATTTTGCGAATTTCACGATGCTGAGGGTAAATAAATACATGGCGAAGCGGCCAATTTGATGAAAATAGACGGTGTTTGCGCCCTGACAACGTTAGTTGTCTCTCAATAAAGTGCGTCACCTGCTTCTACGTTAAAAAAAAAAAGGTGTGAAGAGGACACCAACAAAGAATTATGTTCTGCTCACACAACTTAATTTATGCGGCTGATCTGGTTGAAATTTGGGATTCAGTTCACATTGACTGCTACACTTGCCTTTTATGATTTTACTACTAGAGAGCTGTTAATAGCAACGACTGCAGTCATTTTTTTATATTCAGTTTTGCATTTTTATTTATTATTATTGTTATTGTATTTTTTTTATGTAGTTATTACACCGACTTTTAGCTTCAAAAACGTTTCTTACTTGAAAACGTTCCCAATCTGGAGCTTGAAACGTTGCGACGTTAATTTTCATTTGTGCACTTTCTGACGCTTTCTTAAGATTAATCACTCCTGATGGTAATCAACAATGAGGATTTTAATTAGCACTATTCAAAGCCATGACCATTTTTCCTGCCACATAATTTAAATGTTACACTTAATTTTCGAGCAATGAATCCATCGCACCAACGTAGAACACAGCAAGTATAACCGTAAAACTGGAACCACCCCATATTCTATATTAAATTATGATAAAATCAAAGAAAACTCAGGTGAGTCTTATAAATTCCCGTCATTTTTGACTCGTGGACAGCTAGTTAACAATAGCACACTGCACTCACTTGTTTTCGGTTGTAATCTGTTTTTGACTGTGCACAATCGTTGCTCTTCCCATGAAAGACATTTGCAGTACGGACCATTTCTGCAAACATTAACACCCTGCGTTGACTAGGTAACAATGGGCTGCCATTATTGAAAAAAAATTTGTTAGATCATTAATATGGTTGTAAGAATACGTTATAAAAATAAAAGAAACTAAATCGACAGCGAAAATTATTAGAAACAAAGAAAGAGCACAATAGAGCCAATACTCCTGCTCACTCGTCATTTTTAGCAGTTCAAATGTTGGCTCTAGTGTGCCCTTGAGATCATTATTGATAACGCTCTAAATTTCAATCTTCACACAGAAAACGTCATCTCCAAAGTCTTTCGTAAAGCCCATTTTGTACTGAAGGATTTCTCCAACCTTACACCCTCCCTGTTTCCTATTTTATATAAAACCTTTCTCCTCCCAGTCTTTGGTTACTGCTCTCAAATTTGTCGTCCCTACAATCTTTGAACATTGCCAACGCCGCCTTACCAAATGGTGTCACACTATTCGTTCCTTACCTTATTCCAATCGCCTGCGTAAACTTGGGCTTTCCTCCATTCATGATCGTTTTCATCGTGGTGACATGATACTTACCTACCAACGTATTCTGTTGGTACCCTGTTCAACTTATGGACCCTGTTCTTTCCCTCATTCCAAATTTTAACTTCACTCGTGGCCACCCGTATTTCTGGCACCGGCTCTCGGACTAAACTACGCTTTCACTTTTTCACGGAAAGGGTTGTTCAACTCTGGAACTCCCTCCCTCACTCTGTTGTTTGCGCTCCTTCACTCAATGCTTTCAAATCACGGTATGACGCTCTAGTTGCTTACTTCTTTGGGGTTTTGGGGCGATGGGTGCTTCGTCCACCGTCAATCACTATTTCTATTTCTATTTCTTGGATATTGCCAGAATAAAACTTTATATCATGTAAGAAATGGTTGACGATTCATGGCTTCTTACACGTGCCCACTTAATCCAAACATAATCCATTTTTTTCCAAAACTAGCACCTAGACAGTGTCGTCGAGGACAAGCAGTCGAGGACGTAAACCATCGTAGCGCGACGCCATAGCGGTTATGCAGCAGAAGCATACTTTGGGACATTTCAGGTTTTGGGGCAAAAATAATAATGCGGTACAAAAGCTAAAATTGTGTTAAAATCGAGCTCAATTACCCACCTGACAAAAATTAACTCTTGTAGGAACGTCAGCTAAAGTGGCTTTCAATGCAAAATCTGAACCTCAATAACGTTGTAAATGTGTAGCTGGCTATATAACTATTAACTAGTTAGTCCGCTCAACCCCCATGTTAAATCCCATACGGTAGCAATTCACCGATACCGAGATACGGGTAAGGCGTCCAGCTATGAAAGTGAACATACGGCTGCTGTACGAAATAAGGTGCATACCTTTTCAGGTTTGCAACCTATAGGATATTACAAACAAAAACGTCAAGTGTGCCGTAAAAAAGGGGGTTATACGATTGAATTTTCACATGTTAAAATGTACAGGGATAAAAATTGATGATTTTTAATTAAAATAATCAAATGTACAATTGAGAAAATTGCATCTGTTTAAGTGCTGTTGTGCTTTACGTTTTAAATATATGATTCGTAAAGCACAACAGCACTTAAACAGATGCAATTTTTCAGTTGTATACATTTGATTATTTCAATTAAAAATTATCAATTTTTATCTGCGTACATTTTAACAAGTGAAAAATTCAATCTATAACCCCCTTTTTTAAGGCACACTTGACATTTTTGTTTGTAATCGGTGTACCTTTTTTACAGCTATGGCGTTGCGCTACAAAGCTTTATTCATGCAGTCGATTATTGCTGGCCACTTTCAAACAGTTCAACTCAGCTCTGAAAGCCTGCATCTGCGAAATAAATACGCCATTCTATCGTTTCTAGCTGCCAATTTCGAGGCCGAAACGTAGCTTAGTTTGGTTTAAATCTACATCGTTAAGCTGCAACACGGATTCTTTCGTTAACAGATTTATTTGAGGCCCTAGCAATACGCCGTACGCTCCAACACCAATTCGCCCTTCAACAATCAACCTTTTAGCAAAGACATAACACGTGCACGAAGAATGGATCTGGAGTTTGCTGAGTGGCATTGTTCCCTAAATACGATGGTTAAAACAATGTAAAACAATCAAAATGATCGTTCAGGGTCCCGTAACTCCGGAATGGCTCGACCAATCGAAAAAGTCACTGTTGAGGATAAAGCCCATGGAAATTTCTGGCTTAGACCATGTTTCAGATTTTAGGTAGGTGCAGTAGTTTTTTCTGAAACCGTGCCACACAAGATCCAGAACAACAACAAGAAATGAACATTTTCAAATTTACGTGTGGCTCCGTACTTTTACTCTTGCACGGAATTGCGTAAAAGTTGGTATAAAAGCTCCTTCCGTACCTATCTACTATCTGGCCAAGTTTGGTCGAAATATATTGAATAGGAACGGAGAATTTAATAGTTTTAGTTAAGCTGGAGAGAGGGCTTCAATCACATATATACACGGGTATCGCCATGTATGATAACGGGAATGGCGTGGGATACCATAATCATTGTTAGTATCGGCATTGTTTCTCATTCACTGTATTATATTTTGTATTTTTTTAAGAGTGCATGGTTCCGGTCCAATACTCTTTTAATAAACACTAGAGGAAGCCCGTCCTCTGGACGGTGTAATAAACGTGCGTATGCGTATGTCCATGCCTTATCATAGTAAGATCAAGGACCACGCTAGTGGTTCGCCCGCCAAGTTCAATAATTGTCACACTTCATTGTAACTTCATTGTAAGAAAGTCATTGTTTAACTCCTGCATTGTTGTTGCATGGCCACTAGCTTTGGTAATTTTTCTGAAACCAGAGTTGAGCGTATTTCACGATGATGAGGATAAATACCTATGCGGCGAAACAGCTTGAAAATTGTTGGAAATGGGCAGTCTTTGTGCCCTGACAAGCAATAGTTCTATTTCAATCAAGAGCACAAACTGAATCAAGGTGATAAAAGTGCGTGAAGATCGTTGATTTCAGCTGACTACTGACTATCTATTCTGACTACTGACTGCTATATACTGACTACTAACTACTGACTAATTCCGCTCATATAAAATAAATTATGCGACAGATACGAATGAAATTCAGCATTCTTTTAACTCCAACACGTGCCTTTTAAGGTTTGACGTTTGGGGAGGCATTAACTAAAAAAACTGCAATCATTTGTTATGCTATTTTTCTGTATGTTGGGAAAACGCCACCGGTGATCAAAATAAGCATCACTCGTTATTATTTATTTATTTATTTATTTTCAAGGACGGTAGCCTTCCACAGGCCATCTGCCCTACAGAGAGTCTCTAATTAAAAACCAGCAACAACAACGACAATGCAAATTTAACACAACCAGACGCAGAGTAACCTTAACACAATTGACCTGGCCTGAATCGACCTGTTGCCTCCAAGAAAGCCACCACAGCTCGCAACCGCTTATCATTATGCACTCCCGTATGCGGGTCCACTCCCAGGAGAGCCATCATGTCCAAGTTCGGCAAATAGAAGCGTTCCCGTAGGCCAGAATAGAGGGGGCAGTGCAACAAGAAGTGCTCCCGTGTCTTAAGACCCTCACCACACTCGCATTGCCCATCACCATTCAACCACCCCGCCACCGACCCTAGCAAAGCCGAGTGGTCGACACGAAGACGGGACAATAACACCGCGCCACGCCGTGGGAACACATCCAACTCTCTTGGCTGTGTAACAGAAGGGTGGATGGAGAACAAACCCCTCCCGCGCTCACTACTAAACCAGGCTTCTTCCCATGCTGCTCTTGCCACCGACGAACACCAGCCTTTCAAGTCGTTAGGGCCCACCACTGCACAAATGGCTTGGCAGTCCTTTGTCCGATAAGACCTGGACAGATCATCCGCGACCACATTGCCCAACACGTCGGAGTGGCCTGGTACCCAGCAGATGGAAACTAGTGCACCAGCCACTTGCAATTCATACAATAACACCATGTCAGTTACCACTGGCTGCCAGATGCCACCCTTAAGCGAGTACCTCCGGAGGGCGAGTATGGCTGCACTTGAGTCCGTGTACAACACAACCTTTCTAGGGGGAAACTCACATATCGCACTCAGGGGCACTGCAATAACCACCAGTTCCGCCACGAAAATACTTGGAATCGCAACGAGCCGATAACAACGTTTGTATTTCAGGGCCGGGATCCAAACCCCCGAAACCTCCAATGTGGTCCCCAGTACGACATGCATCACAGAACGCAGCCAGGGCATCCAGTCTACATGACCAAAGATCGCTGGGCCAAAAGAAAGTGTCCACACACGACGCAGTCCAAAAACACGGATCGGAGGGCTGAAGAATGGCCTAGCTGTTGCAACCCGGAAACACGACCCATTCGACGCACATAACATTCGTATCGCTTCCCCAGCCGTCCCCAACCTGCCGAGGTACCGTGGCGACAATGACATATAGTCCGAAAGGATTCTACCTAGTGGGTCGAACGAAGTATACGCCCGAAGTTCCTTACCAAGCAACTCAGAAGAAGCTTCTTCTTGTATTGTTTGGTAATTTGAAAGCTTTCTGTGTATTAATTACACGGTGCTAATTACTTAACCAAGAAGGAAAAAATTCTGCAAAAAGTCATGTCTGTTTGGGTCACACACAAAATCTCTTATTTTGGCAAACGTCTGTAGCGCTTCCTGGGAACGCATATGTATTTTTCAAAACATAATTGTCGAACAAATAAAACACCGGTTGCTGTAACGGGTGAGGGAGAGGGGGGCATGGGCTGAAACTAATGTATATGAAGATGCAGGTAAATAACAAGAAGAAGAACGGGAAGTAAACAGCAAAAAGGTCCTCCAATTTTCGCCTGCCACTCATATCAGAGGTTACCAACATAAGATATGATAATTTGAACCAGTAGACAAGTCCAACATTAAGCCGAAATAGCCTTTAGGGTATCAATAATTTGGTGGTAGGTGTATTACTCGTGCCAATCAAAAACAAACTTAAAATTAAATTTTCGCTAACTTATTTACCCGTCGTGGCCATGAATGTGTTGATGCAACGCTTTTGCCATCAAGATGGAGATCACAGAATAGATATTTTCTTGGAGTGGCATGGCAGTGTTGACATCATGGCAGCATTCTTTCAGTTCCTTTAATACACAAATATGTTAGTCATTGATCTTCTTGTAGAAAAAGTCAGGAGTTGGAACAAAATGTGGGAAAACAAAAACATAACGTAACGTAGGTCTACTTATACTTCGACACTGTAAAGCTAACAGTGGTGCCTGGATCAGAACAAAAAATATATCACAAGCATACCACATCACCTGTAGACTGCATATTTAGCCGAGATCCTGGTGTTATAGTCTTGTGCGCAAACAGTTCAAGGTGGCATGATGTATTTGACGAACAAAGAGTGTAGCTCTAACTGGATCCATATTAGAACCTCCATAGATAGATACAGCAACGGGTTTACTGACTGAACTATCATTATAGGTAATGCAGTTCTTAAAAAAAAGCACGACATAGATGCATTCAGTAATACAAAGTTGGCAGATTTGGGCTTCGTACCCTGGAAGTGGCGTAACAAGGGTTTTGTACTGAGGGAACAATACTAGCTATTTAACCGAATGGTGTGGAATGAGAAACCAATAACAGCTAGGGGGTCTAGGGGAGCGCTGTGAGCTCCCTCAGCAGAATCCGGACCCCGCAAGCTGACGCTTTTTTGCTATTTTCTGGCATTTACTGGCCTTGTAAAGTGCCGTTGGAAACGTTTTATCAGGTTTGCTGACTGCATTATACGTATATGAAAAAATGTAATATAATGTACTAGATACGTATTTTTTAAACTCTAATGATGTCTTCAGTCAAGGTTTTTTAAGGTATGAAAAAAGCGACTTGGCCAATTTGCCGAATGAGCCTTCAAAATCTTATAGTTGGGCCAAATCACCCATTTGCCCCCCTACTAGTTACGCCCAGGCTGTACACGAAATCATAATGATAAATCAAAAGCACCTTTCAACATTGGTCGTTCGTAACAGGACTACGCTTAGTACAAGAACTACATGATGCGATTATGCTATGCAACTTGAACTGTTTGTGTAATTAACGATTCGTAATGAAGGAAGCAGTAAGCAGGTATGTATCTTAATTGATGGGCATAGACCCGTATGATCAATTTCGTTAAGATTTATTATTCGTTCTGCCAGCTGAAATAGGATATGAAATTAGTTGCATACATAGCGTCAGTAGCAATACGATTAAGGTGACAATAACAACAATCTGAAATCCAAAATATAAGCACGTTTAAAATAGTTTTATGGTGTAAATTTTACTTTGTCGTGACGAATACGTGAGAACTTCAAATGTCTCGCAAACTGCTGCACCCATCCTCCATAAATTACTGAGCTGCAGACTTTTAAAGTCGTTATGCCCACCAAATTTTAATGCATTGGCGCCACAACAGCGCCTCATAAACACATGAACTAACACGCCGAAAAAGTCGAAATGAACATAGGTTAGCAGGACAACACAACAACGCCACAACAACGCCTCATAAACACATGAAC
>JAHWFP010272322.1:33025-49771 GCA_023313725.1 Lithobius niger
GGGAAAGCGCGGACGTCGAGGATAGCTGCGGGGGTCTGATTGGCCGAGGGCCTCGAGAACAATGGAAAGTGGGAGGAGAAGTCGGTTGAACAAAGGAACTGGGTGCAGAGCCGTTTGAAGGAGTAGGGACATGTGAGACGGAAAAGATAGGCCTGGTTTGAGTTTCACTCAATTGAACTTTTGGAAATAGGCCTTTACTTTGTATTATTGGCTATGGATTCCGTATTTACATGATTGCAACGTGATTAGGCTCTTGTTAAAGCTTATTACTTGGTTTTGGGTAATGCATAGAACATTACTATTAAATTAAACAAGCTTTAACGGTAAACTGCAGTGTTAAACACCACAACTAGTTTTGGCTGGGGAGGGGGGCAAAAATGGGGGATTCGAAGTTTTTGCACAGTTTGACATTCGGAATTGGGTTGCACAGATCCTTTTAAGAATTCTTTTAGTGTTTAATAGTAGATCAAGCTATTTGCAGATTTCGTTAGGTCTCAGTCAGGTCGGAGGAGAACTAAAATAAACATATATACACGGAAAAATTCGTGTCCGGTAGAATGCCAGGTCGTAATGCGTTTATACGTTTGGACATATGGTAGCGTTTCTGGAGGTAAAAGAATATAAATAAAGTATAAATGCGGTTAAATAAACTAGCTAGTTGAATGCTATAACGCATTAAGTTACTGAGAACATTTAACGTTTAAAATTTTAAAGTTAAAATTCGATCGTTGTGGAAATTTTTCATATAGATTGCACAATAAAACACAATAAACACAATAAAAAATATCACACTTCAAAATGGTTGTCTGTACATAAATCCTCGTACAATACACTAAGCTAGTATGTTCGGGCTTTTTGCCCTAAAAGAAAAGGAATAAAATACGAATACAAAAATACACAGTTCAGCAATGGTGGCCATGTTGAAGGTATGCTGCAGTGGCTTTGAGATGATCTTCAAACGTCGTTTAAAGGTTCTTAATGGTGGAAAGTCCGGATTTGGGCTTCCCCAAGTGTTTTGTATTTGGACAGGCTAGTATGTAGAAAGTTTGAGCCGATTTGGTTCATTATTAAAGAAACGGCGATAAGTGCCTTGGCGAGGCATTTGGTGCCTCAGAAAAAAAATTTCGAATTTTTGAAAAACAGGCGTTTTTCGGTGGCGCTCGTTTACAATACGGCAAATGAGCCTGAATCTTGTGTGCGACGATGCAATCACTGACCAGATAAGTTTTCATTGGACGCTGATATTGGTTTTATAACAAAAAAAACAAACTGAAAGCTTTGTTGTTTTACAGTTTCCCGTACCCGTTGTTCTTGTTCATCAGACTTTTACATTTTTAAATTCTCCGAACACCATATTTCATAAATTAAGCAGATAATTTGGTGGGGGGGGGGGGGGCGCAGGAGAAATCGTATTGCGCTGAGGGTACGTGAGGTTGACTACTTTAAATTTATTTACACTTTTTAGGTGTATTAACAAAAGTTAAAATATTCACACGATAATTTTGACAAAGTCCACATTGAATATAACACTGCAATTTCATGTGGCCAATTTTTGGTAAGCTACTCAATACAAAGTACTTGTTTTACTAGCGTTTTATAATTATCTTTATTATTATTATTTGTATTTTAAATCTGTGGTTAAAACTAATGTCGAACCAGTAAAATTTACGTAAGTCTTCCTGTTAGGATTTTTAAAAAATCTGAAAGTCGGAGGCCATTAGGAATATCCCACCCTTCCCTCCTTCTGGCCAGTCCGCTACTGTGAAAACAGGACATCATTCGCTTTGCTCACTCGTTCAATAGGAAACAACACCACAAATACGCGTAATAAAATACTGTAATATATCGCAACCGAAAAGCAGCGAGGATGGCGCAGTAATTAACAGCAAAAGTCTTATACGAGCATCGCATTCATTGTACCGTCCAGATTCAATCATAGAAATTCGGTGTACTATCCAGATCACCGCAAAGGTAAGTGATGACTCACTTTGTGTTGTTCTGCACCATAAGATGGGAGCCATCTCGACGTACACGATAGCCTCTAACCGACCGCAATGTTGAAGAGCTGACTTGCCGAAATGCGCAGTTACACGCCACAATTTTTCGTATAATCGGCATTGAGCGCACACCTTTACGCTGAGGAAGCGCTGATGTTATCCACTGATCGTGTACTATTTGACGACGGTTTTTCGCTCAGAGACCGTTTTAGAGGTTAGCGAACTAAAACCGACCTAACTAAATTATCTAGAGCATAATACCTTGTGTACTGGCGCACTGCAAGTCACCTACCCGCATACTTGAATTTCGTCGGGTCAGAATTGAACAAATGTGTCTGTCGTGTTGTGACACGTCGAATTAATAACTTTCAAGATGGATCAAACTTAATTTCAGTTCAATCTTTCACTTCACCCTTACACTGCCTGCAAAACTGTGTAGTTAAACCAACTAACAGTTTGCGTACGTTACAGACTGACGGCTGTACCATAGTTGAGTTGGCACCATTTGAAATCTCAAGCACGGACTTATAGTCAAGTCCAGCTTAATTTGAAGTTTGAACTTAATCAGGGGCGTTACCACTGCTGCACAAACGACGGGCGACTTAGCTAAGTTGGTCTTCCCATGCAAGGCTCGTGGTTTATCGAGCAATCACTCATGGATATCGCTACCGATTGCCGAATTCCTCTTGGAGTACGATATCAGCGCATGCTCCGTCAATGCTAAAAACTACGTGCGTTTGTTTAGTAACGAGTCATGAACGAGTTATTCAAACTTCGAAAAGCAGCGCAAACATATGGTCGAGTCCAAACAAAAAACAAATTGGACCATGTTAACGACGAAACAATACTATTACATAACAACATAATAACATACATGAAATAAATCGCAAAAAGTTTACATAAATAAACACTTAAACTACAGTACCAGGCAAAACCACGACAAAACCAGGTTAGCGTAAGTAAAGGTCGTATCAGATCCGTACCCAACGATACGAGGAGGGACAAGTAAAAACAAGCATGTAGTAACCAAGGTATACATTACACGTACGATGTGTATTGATGCGTACATGCTTGTTTGCACTTGTTTCGCTCCTCCTTCCCCCCCCTCCTCGGTTATGTTGCGTATGGTTCTGACCCGCCATTTATACCCTAGCCAGCTTACCCAGATTTAGATGGGTTTTGTTTTTCCCTCTTTATCCATACTTTTTTACTTTACCTTTTGTCACTTTATAATGGTCTCGAGTTGAGACTGAAACATCATGACAGTGTTTATGTCATGTTTTAAGTGCACTTTTCTGGCTTTATTTCATGTTATGATCTTTAGGTGCACTTTAAGTTTTCTTTCTAAATACAAAACAAGACCAATGCAACAAATAGGGGAGATAGCTCAAGCGAAGGAAGAGCTCCAGACAAGCGGAGCACGAGACGGATATGTTACTATTTAAGTCCTTAGATAGAGAGCTTGGCTTCCATAGTCCTCTAGGCTTTATCAATAAACTCAAACTTACTTGTATCCCCATTGCACAAATAGTTCCACTCGGGGACATGCACAGGCACCCGAGAGGGCAGGGCTTATTTTCTGAGGACTTATATTCTTTGGTGTTTTAACCTCACTGTAAACCCTCTTGGTACCCTTTTGGGACTTGAACCATTTCTGCCCCTCTAGCACCACGTCGTTATTGCCCTTTTTTGTTTATTTTTTTTTTTTGCCTCTTTTACGTCACCGCTCCAGCGAATGTCACAAGATTTTTTTTTCAGAAAAAGGGCACTTTCCTATGAGGGCAGGGGCTATAGCAAACCCCTTCCCCTCCGCCCCCGTGTACGTCCCTGCTCCCTGGTCCATTTGATCCAGACGTACTTCCAGCGAAAATGCGTCCATCGGCAACAATCGCTTGCTCAAGTTTACCCCAGACGTGACTTGCCGTTGGACTTGAATCTGAGATTTGCTCGAGTCTCAAGTCGGTGCCTGGGAGCAACAGTGGAGGCAAACATGTGCTCAAGTCTGTGCTTAAGCAAGGGATTTCAAGTCCGTGCTTCAGCAAACAAAAATTCTCGACTGTGGTACCAAACCCTTGCGCAAGACGTGACGCCTACTCAAGCTCAGACGTAAGGTCCGGAAAAGGCAACTGTGGTACGGCCTACAATTATCAAGTCTGTGCTCAAGCAATGGCTGTCAAGTCAGTGCTTGAGCAAACAAATATTCTCAACTGTGGTACCAAACCCTTGCTCAAGACATGACCCTTACTCAAGCTCAGACTTGAGGTCAAGAAAGAGCAACTGTGGTACGGCCGTAAATATTATCTCGCAAGACCCGTCGTGACCCACAAATTCATTTGTTTGTGCTCATATCTGATTGATGGACTTGTACAAAATCGCGACTTAAACTCTATAACTGAACAAAAAAACGGATTCGCCGTTAAAAAAAAAGATTAGTATTCGTATCCCCATGGAATCACAGCCGTGAGGTACACAAAAAAAAAAAAAAAACTGATTCGAGTTCACTTGAACGAAACTAACTGTAATTTGAACTCCCAATTCCAAGGAACAAAGATTCGCCAGTAATGCCTGAACGCGAACACAATTTTTGTTTGCAATGTGTTTGTTTGCCGGTTTCTGTTTTAGTTCTATTTCGTGTGAGTGAATGTGCTCATTGTATGTGTGTATATTTAATTTTTCAATTTTAAATCGTTTTGCTGTTTATGGCGTTTTGTAAGTGTTTGCGAGTAGAAGTTTTAATTCTTGTGGCATGTAGATGTTTTATTTATTTGATTAGTAATGTACATGTATGTGTATGCAATTGGGGAGGTTTGTTGGAATTCCTTGAATGAGTTCAAATTATAGTTAGTTTCGTTCTACTGAACGCTAATCTGTTAGTCCGGAGGATATATCTCCGAATTAGACGAAATTGTGCATTTTATCATAAAAGCATGAAACCATGTTTGAAACCAAGCATGAAACCATGAAAGCATGCAGGATTGTTGTTTACATCAAATTAAGAATTTTAAGCGTTGAAGGCATTCTCCTGAATTACTATGAGCCGCCATATTGGAAATGGGCAGCCAAAATGGCAGTCAAATTAAGTTTTTTCTCGTAACTCCTGAACGAATCAACGGATTTAACTTTTCTTTTTTTCTTCCTGTTGTTCGTAATTCATTTTTTTTAATCAAAAAACTGAAATAACTTTTCATACGACCAACCAATTTATCTGAAAATCTTGCTTGTAACTGCAGTTACACGGAATTCAGTGAGTTATACGGTCGGAATATTTTCTACTATACGTTTTGCTTACTTTTGGCTTAATAGGCCCCTGAATTTGTGATTTTACTTTAAAGTAATTAGTACAAAGATGGAACCAACTGCATTTGCCCTTGAAAGCAATTGTAAATAACATATCAAAATTATACTAAAGTATGATTAATGGAAACATGCCATTTGCCCGAATTCGACACTTGCAATGTTATTTATTGAAACACTGAATTCCCTTTCACAGTTAGCAAAATTATACATTCTTCCATTTTTGTTCTTCTTGAAATATCCTTTCCAATGATACCAAACATAACAGTAAGTAACTACCAGCAGTGATACTAATGTATTAGTGAAAAGACGCCATTTTCTTTTCAAAATGGCATTTGAATACGACACCTTGAATTCCCTTTCACATTTAGCGAAATTACATCCCCTGCCTTTATTGTTCCTCTTGAAATTTCCTTTCCAATGATATACTAAACACAACCGGAAGTAAGTACTGGAAGTGGTATGAATGAATCATTATTAATGCATAGCATATGCCGTAATGTAAATAATAGGTTGTTGTAGAGCTCAAAAATGAATGATTTGTTCACTTTTTGTGAAAAGCGTTAAGTTTGGTATGGATGTACATGAAGGGTAACTGGGAAAAAAAAGCTGAACTATAGCAAGTTCAAAAACCCCCTGAGTGGGTGGGTGAGGGGTGACTTACTTTCCCCCATACGATTCTTTGGCTGTAACTCCTTAACCGTCAACAAATCAAAAACATAAATTGAAGCAAAGACGTTCAGCACACAATTCTGGAAGGGAAAGGTATTATACATCTTTTACGTAAGAGCAACCCTTGAACCACACAACCGTATTTAAAGTTTTATCACCTTAATTCACACGTACGCTCCTTTTTTCATTTGGTTGTTATAATGATTTTCGTGTTCTAAGTGCTCTTCGAGCCCTTTAATAGCTTGAAATGGACGTGCTTCGAATTTTCTGAAAGGGTGGAATCTATTCTTTTCATCAATCCTAACTGAATTTTTTTACCTCAGGTAGGGACCGTCCTACACCCACTGAAAGTCGAAGAGGTAACGGCATAGCGACAAAACGTTGCTATGCCGTTACCTTTTTGCTTTTCAGTGAGTGTCGGACGGTCCTTCAGTGGGTGTGCTGAACGTCTTTGCTTCACTTTGCTTTGTTTGATTTGTTGACGGTTAAGGAGTTACAGCCAAAGAATCATATGGGGGAAAGTAAGTCACCCCTCACCCACCCAATCAGGGGGTTTTTGAACTTGCTATCGTATAGCTTTTTTTTTTCCAGTTACCCTTCATGTACATACATACCAAACTCGAAGTGCTCTTGCGATCCTTCTAATAGCCCGAAATGGACATGCTCAGGATTTTCTGAAAGGTGGCGATCTATTCTTTCCACCAATCCTAACCGAAATTGTTTTACTTATATAGAGACCGTTCTCCACCCATTAAAGGGTAACAGTGAAAGCATAGCAGTGAAAGCGTATGTTGATTTTCGAGTTCAAAGTGGTCTTGCGAGCCCTCTAATAGCCCGAAATGAACACGCTTCGAATTTTCTGAAAGGTGGGGATGTATTCTTTCCATTAGTCTTAACCTAAATTATTTAACTTGGGTAGGAATTGTCCTACACTCATTTAAAGGCGGCGTAACGGCAAAAGCGAATGGTGATTTTCGAATTCAAAGTGCTCTTGCAAGCCTTCTAATAGCCCAAAATTGACATGCTTAGGATTTTCTGAAAGGTGGCGATCTATTTTTTCCATCAATCCTAGCCGAAAATTGTTTCACTTAGATAGGGACCGTCCTAACCCGTTTAAGTGTGTAGCTGTAATTGGTGTAGCGACTAATTTCAATTCCAAAGTGCCATTGTAGTGCTCATATTTGTATTCTTATCTAAGCTAAACAATTTCGGTTAGGATTGATGGAAAGAATAGATCACCACCTTTCAGAAAATCATAAACATATCCATTTCAGGCTGTTTTTCAGAGTTATGGAAAACAAGTAATTTGGGCGCCATTTTCCAATGTGGCGGATCATAGCAATTGAGGAGAATGTCTACAACGCTTAAATTCGTAATAATTCTAAGTAAACAACATTCCTGCCAAGTTTCACGCTTTTATGATAAAAATGCACAATTTTCCAAGATGGCGGCTCATAGCAATTTAGAAGAATGCCTACAACACTTAAATTTCTTAATTTGATGTAAACAACATTCCTGTCAAGTATCATGCTTTTATGATAAAAATGCACAATTTTAGGTATATCCTCCGTACTATGTGTGTTATTTGTGTACTTTCACTGCTGGGAGTTGTATGGGGATACGAGCTCTAATGCTTTTTTTCTAAACCGTTCAGTTATTTTTTTTTTTGCTTCCTATTTGTTGTCACTGGTACGGTCTGGTTTATCACGGATGACCTTTCTCCGCCAAATTTTGTTTGCAAAATGCTTATGTATGTCGCATGTTCTGTCGCAGTCATTGCTTTAAACTTTTCTATTATTTCTAAACCGCTTTCTTCTTTTCCGCACTCTTGTAACAATGAAACAGTGCAGGATCGTAACAATGGTTTTCGGTTTGGATGCTGGGATATCTCAGCACTGCTTTCCTTTTTTGTTTAAATCTGTCACAAATTCGGCATAAACGCCAACTATGCCAATCTCCTTTCGTAATTTTATCAATGATGATTAAACACAGATCAAATACATCCAACAACCAAAATAAAAAAGCAGAGTACGAAGCTTTCGTATTCAAGAATTATTAAAATTCAGAAATGCGCTGCAACCTAAAAAAAAAGACTACGAAACTTTAGTAATGCAAGAATTAAAATTCATCACACCATAACACAGTTGTAGGAAATGCAATGTGGCACCATGAATGTTTGCTTTAATTGTTTATGGTCAAATTCGCTGTATTTATCTTGCTTTGTCAGTGGTTTGGTTACCGTGCAAAACATCAGATGCTGCCACCATCATATCTTCACTAGAACGTTTGTACGCCGCTTAACTATCGTAGCACTAGTTCAAATGCAACAATAAGTCAACGCGTGGTAACAATGACGGGTCGTGCGGAGAAGGCGAAAGCGGTTGAGAAATAGGATCTTACCTGTTCCCTCATGCTGAGCCCAACAATACCTCGGGCACTGCGCGCCCTCGTTATTGTTAGAGCTCAGCACTCGGGAAACGGGTAAGATCCTATACAACTAACGCACTGAAGTCAGAAAACACTTTTTCTCCAATTGGGTCGTCCATTCATGGAGCCATTTCCCTAATGACGTCTCTTCCACCTCCACCACTCTATTCAAAGCACGATAGAGTGCGATAGGTTCGGCACGAACCTGACCCAAGGACTCCCGCACTGGCATAATGAATATTTCCGCCGGAAATTAATAAATATGACTTTTGTGCAACCGTATGCAACATTGGTACGGTTTGGTCGCTCATGTGTATGTCCATTACCGGGGGTACATGGAGGTAGGAGCATTTCACTATATCGACGTAGTGTTAAGTCGATGTAAGATAAAAGTGCTCTAAAGTTAATGCGACATGGGTACATGGACCTTGCGTTTAGGCGCAGCGTGGTTACATGGTCGTTGTGGAAGAGCAGCTAACGCGATCGCGTAGCGGCGTAGCTGGACGTGGCACATGCGCACATTGCTTGGAACATAGGAGTTGAGTTGTTCAAAACAACTGAACTCCTATGCTTGGAACGCGTCACATCCTGTAAATTTTAATGTTTGCTTATAACAAAAAAAAATGAAGGTTTGAATTCGACTGCTCCGATCGGCTGTTGTGGGGCGGGGAGAGGGATGTTAAACAATAATTTAATGGGTGCTCTATATCATGTTACATCAACATGACTATCATGTGCCATCAGTAAATAAAAGCATAACCCCTCGTACATGCACACGCGTAACTTGACGCGCATACAAGCAGACACAGAAAAGAAGGCAGCGCTGGTGTGTCCACGATGTAGCGGTGGACGCTACGACGGCTGAGGTGCTTGTAGCGCCCCCGACATCCTTGGTTGACGAGTATTTCTTAGCATCAGGTTTTGTGGTTTTGACGACTTTTTACGTTCAATAACACAGCATCGGCTACAGTCCCGGCTTGGGAGATGGAGCGTCGGTGTTCTATTCTAGGCCTAACCTTAATGCTACCGGTAATTACACTGCCACCAACGGTGGATTATTTAACTGTTTAAACGAACTATAAAAGCTAAAAGGGCTACATAATAGTTTACACTTAAAAACAATTAATCTTACTAGGGAACGAAACTGAGGTTTAAAAACTCTTGGTTTTTATTTTAAAACATCAGAATGAAAAGAATAAACACTTTTACATTTAAGTTCACTAGTTCAGCTTTGGCAAGTTTGCAAAAACAAATAATTCAAGAATTTACATTAGAAATTCACTTTGATACAAGAACAACGAAGTTGTTTCTTAAACACTTGATTTAGACAAGAAAAAGCATTTTTATCTTGGGTTCCTATCCAGGAATACCCAGCAAGCTGAACCGCGTCCGCTAAGTTACAACTATATTTGACAACTGTAGTTTTCAAGTCGTCCCAGAGTTATTTTTCCTCGCGAGGATCAAACCGTCCCTTTGTTTACATTTAAAAAATGAACAAAGAAAGAAACTGGCTTTTTAGAAAGAGATGCCTACTCTAACATTATGGTGGTAAAGACCAGCAATGCCGATAAGGCTTACCAACCATAAAGACTCCAAGCTAGAGGTTAATTTAAGTTGGACTATAAATTTAGAATTGGGGGTCCTAAAGATAAACTTCTAAAGTTAAACTAGTTACTTACAACCACTACCATTTTGCCCGGCATGGCAACCACGGACGTGACATCTCCACTCCCGACCGGCGTGACCCTTCTAGCTTGAGAGGTCTATGAGCTGGGCTAACGATTGAGTTCTGGGGCTGGGGTTTTATACACATAACCGGAAGTTCGCGCGGACGTCGGGGGTAGCTGCTGGGGTCTGATTGGCTGAGGGCCAGGAGAACAATGGAAAGTGGGAGTAGAAGTCGGTATGGCAAAGGGTTTTGGTGCAGAGCCGTTTGAAGGAGTAGGGAATGGTTAGAGATCGGCCAAATAAGAATTTTCAACTCTTAACATTGGGAAATGGCCTTTGCATTGGGAAATTGATTATAGATTGATTATTTACAAATGCACATCGTGAATTAGCTCAGGTTAAAGCTTAGTACTTTGGATTGGGTAATACATAAAGTATTACTATTAAATTTTTACAAACTTTAACTGAAAACTGCAGTGTTATAGGCCTACACCACAACTAGTTTTGGCTGTGGGGGGGGGGGCAAAAAGGGGGATTCGAAGTTTTTAAGCATAATTTGACTTTCGGATTGTATGGAAACAGATCTTTTATAAATATCTTTTGGTTTTTAATAGCAGAGTAAGCTAGTAGTAACATTCGGATGGGTCAGTCGGGTTTTGTAGAGAAATAAAGCAAAACATATACACACAAAAATTCGTGTCCGGTGATTGCCGATGTTGGACTAATGGTAGCGTTTTGGGGGCAAAAGATTATTATTAATAAAGCATAAAAAGAATAAATAGATTAGCTTAGAGAATGCTATAACGCATTTAAGTTTAAGTAGAATACATAACTTCAAAGTTAAAGGACGGGTGACGATCGCTGTGGAAATTTTTCATAAAGGTTGCAGCTGTTCAACACAAGGTTGCAGCTGGAGAGGAAGCCCCTCCTATTTAACACTAAGCTAATGTCTTTGGGCTTTTTGCCCTAAAAGTAAAGAAAATCGAGAATACAAAGTACAAATTTACAATAATGGCGGCCATGAGGAAAGAGCGCTGCGGTTGGTTTTGGATGATTTTCAATTGTGGATCTTCTAGAATGAATTGTTGAATTTGGGCTTCCCCAAAAGGTAGGTATTATTGCAGGCTATTAAATGGTGAAGAATTGACGATTCTGTCCATTATTAAAAAAACGGCGAGATTTACACAATCGAGGCATTTGGGCGCTCAAAGAAAAAAAAAATTTCTTTGTTTGGCAAAACGAAGGTTTTTCGGCGGTCCACGTTTACACGCCCCCACACACAGGATTTTACTCAGGGTTCCTTAGAACTCTGAATAAAAGCTAGAACAGAAGGGTTAGTGCACACAAGATACGCAAAAACAAGACCGCCAAATTATGCAAAAAAAATTGACATGAAATAAAATACATTGTTTACAAAAATATTGACTTTGCCGTTTTGTATTTTTGGGGGACCAACGTTTTTGTGGCTTAGAAAAATTTAAGTAAATTTAAATTTACAAGAAGAAAATACTGTTTTTGCAGCCATTAACTAAATACTGTCCGCGCTGCTGGTGCAGGAAAATCGTACAAGTATTTGAAAATGGGGCAAAAGACATTTTATCAAGAAACACACTAGTTTAAATAAAAGTACAGAGTTTGTTTCGTTATAACAGATAAATGAGGCCATCTACTGCTCTGGTAATATGTCCCGTACGGATTCTGCCTCTGCTCAAGTCTAGTCATTTTTTTTTTATCTGGGATGACTGCGAAATTAACCCTCCGCCGCATTTCAATAAACCTAGCCACTGCGATAGGGATCGGAGAATCGGATACTATGGGTACGCATAAAATGACCGGCTCTATTTACTGTTAAGCTACTCCCACTAGAATGGTTTAAGGTTACCAAACAACTTGTTTACATTTTCAATTTGCCACTGAAGGATTTTGAGATAAGACCCATAACTTAAATACAATAATACCTCACTGGGAGGTTTTGTGGATAAAAACCAACAACCTTTTAACGACAGTGCTAACCTTTTTCGCAGAGGGGTAGACCGACAGCTATTTTTAAAGAAAGCCATTTCGTAGAAAACTTAAAGAAGGGCCAACCGGGAACAAGTTGCAACCCCCGTAGAATATTCCTAATGAATATTTAATTAGTGTCGTTACAATCTTTGTTAATATTCTCCCACAAAGGGAGACGTTGATAGTGACAAAAAGCGTAAAACATAGGCACTTAAAATTTAGGTGTGAAGGCCAAAACGGGAATTAACTGGAAGTTGCATTCTGTTATGGACGTACTTCCAACAAACCATTTAACAAAATTAAAAATGCAGTTAATTTTTACTGAAACGGAACGTTTAACAATTAAATGTTCAACGAAAATGCTGGCTTGATGCAGCAACACACACTAGATGCTTTCCAGGTTTGTCCAGTAGAATCTGAAGTTTTAAAATTAAAATTTCAACAATAATATTATTTTAGGTTTGGTTGCTCCTAGATGGAGCCACGGTTGTAGCGATAAACTACTCATTGTTTAAAGAAAACATACACGGGAAATTTACTTTATTAGATTTCCGGTTTACTTGCAACAAGGAAAAAAAAAATTATTTAGAGAAAAAGTATATTAGGTTAGGTATTAAACCTCTGTTTCACTGGAAATACCTACTCAGTGCTAGAGCCATAATAAATGCATTTATTTCCACCCTAGATTGAGATAGAATTTACACTAAAACATCGGTCCTACTTTTAACAAAAAAAGGACTGGGAAAAACTATGTTTTAAGTTTTTTTGTTTGCAGACACTGGTTTTAATTTAGATTAAAATCCGGCAATTTAACTTTACAAAACTCTGGGAAAAAATCAAAGCATATAGGGGGAACACGTTTACTGCCGACCTTTAAATTGGTAGGTTTACTTAGATTGGGGGAAGTTAACTCACGTAACTTAATCCATTCGTCAAAGCTAAACTCGCTAATTCCGGGTTTATTTGACATGTCCAAACTATGGTGAACATCATTCACTGATAAACTTCGTTTTATCGTTTTTAAATAAGGCTTGCTTAAGGCATCTTTCGATCCTAACCTAGGCAAACAACGCTGGCGTCTAGGAAACAGGGGGATGGGTTTATTTGCAGGTTTAGGCAGACTCCTCCCATCTGCACAGGAGAGCTTAACGACGTTTGGTTGCGAAGCATTTAATTATCGCCTACATGACCCTTGACCAATCCCGTGGGGATGATCGGGTTATTGTCCTGGGATCTTTCGTTTGGTTGGTTGGGGCCGTCCCTGACTGGGGGAGTAGCCACTTTGGTTGGCTGGGGAGATAAATCACGGGGCGTGACAATTACCTCGAGTTTTTTTGTTTAGTAATTCAATAGCGGGAATTCCTAAAACTACGCCGAAGGGGGATTTCCGCGCTTTAGAAACACAAGCTACGGTTTTTAGTTTAGCACCATTATCTAGTCTTACACATAAGGTAACTTGTTCTAACTCCACGATTACGTCCGTTAATGCTGTTTGACATTTAACCTTTCGCTTTAAACGTGGCCATTTCCTAGCGAGCTTGGCGCTAACCAGCGAAACTGAACTTCCGGAGTCGCATAAAATTTTTATTTTATGTTTACCTATGTTAGCTTCTAGTGTGCTAGACTTAAGGATTTCACTGGCATTTTTCCCGACTGGGAAACATGCATTAGCTTGCTGTGGTTTCGAGTTAAGTTCGGGGCATTGACTACGAAAATGTTGGGTAGAATTACACACGTAGCAGCGCCTAACTCTATCTTGATTTAGGTTAGTTTTTACACTAGCACTATCGGTTATGGCAGGGTCCCCTCCTGGGTTACCTGCGTTTACCTCGACAGATCCGGCCGGATTAGCTGTCGTGTTGTGGTTACGGTTGTGACCACGCTGTTGGCCAGAAGGTTTAGAACCTTGGTTTGACGGCGCAGCTATGGGCTGTGTTTTGGCTGCACGAGCGGCAGTTTCATTAGCAATCTGCTTGTTTCAAGTGGTGTACTCGTCACACAGTTGGGCTGCTTCGGCCAACGTACCCGTCTTAATTTGATCGGGATCCATTTTCTGAGGTGGTTAGGACAAGATTTGTAAAATTGCTCTAAGAGCATCAAATTAACAAGTTTATCGAAATCCCTGTTAACTTTGGCTAACTCAAGCCATCTGGAAAATAAAGTTTCCAACTCAAATGCGTAGTCGTGGTACTGCATTTCTTGTTCTTTCTCTAGTGAACGAAACTGCGTTTGTAGTGACGTTTTCGTCTGGACAAATCGGGCAAGTAATTTAATTTTAACTACTTCGTAGTCGAGCATTTCCGTGTCGGAAAGCTGGTCGCAAACTTTGACTAAAACTTCTCCATTAACGGTAACAAAGCTGTAGTCCATTGATCCCTGGGAATTTTCTGGCTAATCATAATTCTCTCAAATATTTTTAAGAAACTATTAATTTCTGTTTTGGGTGTCCACTTATTTATTAGGCGAACAACATCAGCAACTTCACCCTGTTTTACTACTGGATTTGGTTGAGCTGGGGGAGCGCCGTTAGCTCCGTTTGGAGCGTTAACATTTACGTTTGCAGCGTTTAGCCGGGCTAATTCTAACTGCAAATTGAGTCGTCTTAACTCGTGGGCGTTATCGCCATCTTTTACTGCTAGTTCGTGAGCTCGACGTTTGTCGGCATCTGCAACCTTTAGGGCTCTTAATTTAAGTTCCTCCGCTTTGAGAAAAAGCTCATTTTCTTTTACCGCCAGTTCTTTTTTTGCTAGAACAGCAGCCTCTCTCTTTTCTATAGCGTTAGCTAGTGCGTCAGAGAGTTCGCTTAAATCGAGTTTGCCGTCTTCGAGGGCTCCTCTTAAAATCTTTTGGGATTCTGCTCTAGATTCACTAACGGTAAATCCTAGATTTAAACAAGCCTTTTTAGGTCTTTGTTGGGCAAGTCATGGATGATTTCTTCTAATTCCTCCATTTCAGACATTTTCGTTTTTAACGTTAAACGGGTTCAAAATAAAGCTTATATATTTAAACCAAAATTAAATGCAGCTGCATATTAATTTAAACTTTAATTTTGGACAGAGCGAATTACTTAAGTAACTTCTCTACCAAATCCAGCAAGTTTATACATAAAAAATACACTTTCAAGGACCCCTAGCACTCTGGTATGTGAATAGCTAAAATACGCAATGGCTCTTAACTACAATACTCGGCTTGGCGGCCTTAAAGCATATCTCATGTACACTCACTCTTTTACACACAATCGCTGTGTTGTCAGTCTGTCCTTCCTGTTCCACCATAGTACGGGAAGTCCGGCACTGATTTATGATGTAGATCGTCTTGGGCGGTCTAATCCACTGGGACCTTGGTTGGTGAACTCAAAATCCACTGCTTGGCTGTACGGAGCACCTGCTTCAGGTCTCAGACGGTTCCTCCTACAGCACGGTTTTGGGGAGACGTCTCACGGCAGGAGGGCCTCACTGGAAGCGGCAGCTGTTGCTTCCTGGCGCCGGCAGTTGTTGTGGCTGCTAGGCGGTGTTTTGCCCCGTTTTTGACGGCAGGGCGACTTCTGCTTCGTGATCGTGTTTACGTGATTACTGGCATCTGCTTCGTGGCCTTTGTGACTGGAACACTGACGTCTAGTTGGACTGGACTTGCATCCTTCTAGAAACTTGGCATGTTAGTATGGCAGGTGGGAAACGCTTGTCGGGAACAGCACCTGTTGATCCCCACCGCTGCCACCAAGTTGTAGCGGCGGACGCTATGACGGCTGAGGTGCTTGTAGTGCCCCCGACATCCTTGGTTGACGAGTATTTCTTAGCATCAGGTTTTGTGGTTTTGACGACTTTTTACGTTCAATAACACAGCATGGGCTACAGTCCCGGCTTGGGGGATGGAGCGTCGGTGTTCTATTCTAGGCCTAACCTTAATGCTACCGGTAATTACACTGCCACCAACGGTGGATTATTTAACTGTTAAAACGAAGTATAAAAGCTAAAAGGGCTGCATAATAGTTCACACTTAAAAACAATTAATCTTACTAGGGAACGAACCTGAGGTTTAAACACTCTTGGTTTTTATTTTAAAACATCAGAATGAAAAAAATAAACATTTCTACATTTAAGTTCACTAGTTCAGCTTTGGCAAGTTTGCAAAAACAAATAATTCAAGAATTTACATTAGAAATTCACTTTGATACAAGAACAACGAAGTTGTTTCTTAAACACTTGATTTAGACAAGAAAAAGCATTTTTATCTTGGGTTCCTATCCAGGAATACCCAGCAAGCTGAACCGCGTCCGCTAAGTTACAACTATATTTGACAACTGTAGTTTTCAAGTCGTCCCACGGTTATTTTTCCTCGCGAGGATCAAACCGTCCCTTTGTTTACATTTAAAAAATGAACAAAGAAAGAAACTGGCTTTTTAGAAAGAGATGCATACTGTAACATTATGGTGGTAAAGACCAGCAATGCCGATAAGGCTTACCAACCATAAAGACTCCAAGCTAGAGGTTAATTTAAGTTAGACTATAAATTTAGAATTGGGGGTCCTAAAGATAAACTTCTAAAGTTAAAACTAGTTACTTACAACCACTACCAATTTGCCCGGCATGGCAACCACGGACGTGACATCTCCACTCCCGACCGGCGTGACCCTTCTAGCTTGAGAGATCTGTGAGCTGTGCTAACGATTGAGTTCTGGGGCTGG
>JAHWFP010272322.1:61399-75879 GCA_023313725.1 Lithobius niger
TGTCGTTTTGCTGTTGTCGCTTTGCTGTTATGTCGTTTTGCTGTTATGTCGTTTTGCTATTATGACCTCACCCCTTTGGGGGACATGTGTACGTATCCTGGAGGGGGCAGGAGTGTGGGGATTGGGGTTAAGTAATTATGGGGGGAGGGCATATGTGGGAGCCATTCACATGTTCGGTTTTCGGTTTGATAAATTTAAAACCAAAGACCAAACACCTGAGGTGCCGGCGGGAGGAGGAGAGATATTCAGAACCCACACTATGGGAGTGCAGGAAGTAGGTGCAACGGGGTGCGGCAGGGGGAGGAGGGGCAGGGATGAGTGAGTGAGGGTGGAGGGGGGTCCGCAGCATGCGCACGGGCACAACTAGTTTTCATAATAGAAGCAGCTTCACGGGAAAATGAGGTATTGACTTAAAGGGTATTGTTAGTTACAATGACTAGGAAATGACTTTAGAAGAGTGAAGTCACGTAAGGGTACTGTTGTCGATGGATGCCCTGTAACAATTTCCTTTTGCAAGGTAGCAATAAATAAGGCTGAGAACAGTCATTCTTGACACGGTAGCAAAGAAAAAGGGCGAGCGTTTCGGCAAGATGAAGGGTATTGTCAATGCCCTGTAACAATCAGTAACAAAGTAAATATTACGTCACATTATTTTACTACGTTTTAAAATTGGTATATTTCCTAAGTCTGTGTAACCTACTAATCTGACGGTTGCGAGTTCGAATCCAGTTCCAGGCAGCGAAAATGGGTTACTAGTTCTATTATAATCCATTGGGTTAATATTCTTACGGTTTACCCTAACCATTGTGATCAGCTATTAAAACCCAACAGGTGGATTACTATCACGAAGCTTCAACATAGCTTCGTAATAGTAATCCACTTGTTGGGTTTTATTTAACATCGTTACAGCAGACAATAATTTGAGCTTTACCAATTTTAGTATCATTTCCTGCCACTAGATGCCGTTGCTGTAGCACAGTGTGTTAAAGTGGCACTACCACCGATTAGGCAGAATCTAGCAACATCTAGCGCTGTCTAGTACCCTACCACTGGCTTGCACCAAGCGAAGGAATGAACAATGGCATTTCTTTTAACGAAACAAACGAGCCACGACCTTCTTATTTATTGGGTGGAAATTTGGTACGTCTTCGTGCACCTGGGAGCAAGCAGTAATGGTTAGCAATATCACTGCCGTTAGATGGCGCCATGGTATTTTCGTTCGCTTCTTAATCGGTTACCGGTGACAGTGCTACTTTAACCGAACTATTTAATAACTCGTGCATTTCAGAGGTTAGGGGTTTTTTAAATAAAATATTTGTTCTTTACAGCGGAAAAAAATTAAAAAAACTATACACGTACAAGTTAAATCAGTTGTAATCAAGCTTCTTTCACCCGCAGAGATCTCTAGACAGACCGTTTTGCCCTTATTTGGGCTCTGTGGATGAGAACAAGGGAACCTTGCTGGGAGTAATTTAACAAGCACAAAACCGAACTGGTTACAGCAAGCAAGAAAACAGAAACTACTGCTTGTTTGGGGCTCCATTCAACTTAATGGTAGACACCCACAAGAGCGAAACAGTCTCTTTATGAGTAAGCACAGCTTGATTCCAAGTGATCAACTGCCATTAATAGGCCTGAATGTGGGTGTATAACATTCAGTAGAATGGAGCCCCATACAAACAATACTTTCTGCTTTTTAGCTGACAGAAGCTAGTCCGGTTTTAAGCTTAAGTTGCCGTAAATCGTCTATTTGTAGTCTGGGCTACGGTTAGAAGTCACACCATTTTGACCCGGCTACAATTAGAGACCGGTTACATACAACTAGAGACAGGATATTACAAAATTTAAAAAGGAAAAATGCGGTATCAATACATGTAAAGATGTTATTGGAGTCAACATTAAGCAATACCGGTACACGGTAAAGACTACCATATTAAAGATTTGCCGGTACTGATGAATACGTAGTACGGTAATTCAGCGAAGTTGTGTCGTGAAATTTAAAAACGTTGCTTATGGTTTCCCCATATTTGGATACGATATCTGTTTGTGTGACAGACATGCTCTTCTATCGAATTTTTTTCAAAATCAAGCCATTTGTACCCAGCACATCTAGAGACTGACTATACTACCAATTCATGATTAGGAAAACCCGGCTATAATTTAGAACCCGGCTACAATTCAGAGACCGGCTACAATTCAGGACATGACCACGAATACAGAATTTACGGTAAATCAGTTAACACACTTTGCTAACAACGACATTTAGTGACAAGAAAAGTACTAAAATTGGTAAATCTTAAGATTCTTTTCTTTTAACTGTACAAAATGCTGTAAGCAACGATTTTAATTGTTCTTTTTGTAGTAAAAAAGGTTTAAAATACCTATACAATTGTAATAAACATTAAACAAGTGTAAATTTCATTACCTGCCCTTTAACAACACACTTCAGCCCCGAGTTTCAACTAAACACATTCTTTCGTCAAATTCAACCAAGCGTTGATAGAAGGGAGGATAAACCTTTAGCTACCAAGTGAGGTGTTTCAATAACAAACAGCTGTCATCATCATGATCCAGTCACCTGGAAATAGGGCCACACCATGCCAAATCGCACACACGATCAATAAACACTCTCCCTTCAACTGACTCATATGCCAGAACATGATGCACAAACCCTATGCCTGCAATGTGTAGCCAGCTCAAAATGACAAGAGAAATGAATTTTTGAATGCAATTACGTTTATATATTCAGGGTTACTACCACTTCAGTGAAATTCATTTCGAGGACCTTCAAAGGCTTACAAATACTGTATCAAATTTCACAAAAACCTATGACCTTTTGCTGAATCACAAAGCTTAACAAAAATAGAACAAAATATGCTAAAAATGGTAGAAATTCGCCATACAAGTTCAAAAGGAACCTAAAACGAATCACAAAAAAGACAACGAAGTCAACAAAAAATATATAAAAAACCATTATTGACAGCAGTCTTTATTAAGGCTTGCACACGCAGGGTTTTCCAAAATAAAGTAGGAACGGTGTAGGAAAGTTCCCCCCCCCCCCCAAAAAAAAATTTAGGAACACAGTAGGAACTAAACCAAGTTTGGCTTACTGTTTTATTGAAAAGTAACACATCACCTCTAAACGAAAGCTCTGAATGAAAACTGCCTAAAAGTTGTTTAAAATTGGAGTGGTAACACATGATTAATAAATGAGAAAAAAACTGAATCGATGTACGCAAATCACGAGACTATGTGAGTAGCTCAGATTTGCTTTGTTCATTCTTACTGTTGTTTTTAACTAAAAGACGGAAAGCCAAAGGCTCAACAAGAGTTAAATAAATACAGATGTGTTGCCTATTTATGTTGCCTTTTGGACTTGTATGTCGGACTGTCTGAGCGGGGAATCGAACCCACGACCTTTGAAACCAAAGGCAGAGTTCCTACCGCTGAGCCAAACTGACACGGCCGTGTCAGTATGGCTCAGTGGTTGGACCTCGGCCTTTGGTTTTAAGGTGGTGGGTTCGATTCCCCGCTCAGACAGTCTGATATATAAGTCCAAAAGGCAACGTAAATCGGTTTGCATCTGTATTTGTTTTTGTTTTCACCTATTAACTTGTTAATTTACACTCCCAGTTTACACTCCGATACTTACTGCATGTAATGCCACACCAGGCGCCTTGACAAGATAAAGTTAAAGGTACACTTCGACTGCCTTACAGCTACGCGCAGATCGCCAGCCGCACATGTGTGCATCGCACCATTTCGCGAGAATCGGCGTAGTAATACAAGGCCAACTGAGAGAGTAGACGAAACAGCATCGATGCAAAGATTGTGTCGTCAAAACCGGAAAGATTTTCATATTTTAACATCACACTTTATAATTTTGTAGGCTAGTAGCTTATAATTTTTCTTCGACGATCTATTGGCATAAATAATTTGAATTTTTACCACATTAGTCTTTTAGATTTTTGATCTCATGGTAATTATAAGCAAACGATTAAAAATTAATGCGAGCACACACACAGATGAAACGTCATGGTTATAGTAAGCGTGCAAACGATCATATAATCACAGGATGGCACGAACTTGGTTACCAATAATTAGTTCGCTCAAGCCAATTCTCGTAGATGCCACATTTTAAAACGGATTTTTAGCAAGGAATTCACTAACGGTACGTAAATAGAACTTGGGGGCCGTACTTGAAGTGAAGTATCGAAAAAATGAAGGTGGCAGGAATGTACCAGTTGAAGTTGGTCATTCACGTAAAAACCAATAATTACCAATAATTAGTTCGCTCAAGCCAATTCTCATAGATGCCACATTTTAAAACGGATTTTTAGCAAGGAATTCACTAACGGTACGTAAATAGAACTTGGGTGCCGAACTTGAAGTGGAGTAACGAAAAAATAGAGGTGGGAGGAATGTACCAGTTGAAGTTGGTCATTCACGTAAAAACTGTAATGGCCCGGTGAAATAAGGAGAGTCCATAGGGCTCCACGGAGTTTCCATGATAATATTACCACATGTCCCATCTCGCATTCTGGGTAGTGATCCGATGCAGCCGAATTGGAACGACTGGTCGTAACTATTTTCAGGGAACACCCACGTTAAACTACACCCCTTGGCTTACACATAGTTAAATATGGATGGGTAGTTGAATTAATTGCTGCCCTCCCCTGTCGTTATTTTGGAAAAACTGATTCGGTCTCCATACATAACAACCCTAAAAAAAATAGGTTCAGTTAATGCATAATCATATGCTTAGCGGTAACAGAAGTATACTCCTGCCCCCCCCCCCCCAACCTCTTTATTTATTATAGTATTAAAATGCCAAGCGCAGGGCTAACAGCCGCACTGCCCAACGCACGGGCCTTCGCCGTCCATTCGACCCCCCCCCCCCCCATCTTCGCTTTGGCTTGAGCGATCCGTACCGCTTGAAATAATAACATTTTGTCCGCCCTCAGCCTGGCAGGCTAAAAATAGTTTCTTTTTTGCCTAAAACATACTTAACCTGATAATTTTAGCATTACATTCCTCGAATGTGATGGTTCCCTGGAGGTTTTTCGGTTGTGCTTGCATGCTCCCACTGCGCCTGCACGACGCAGTCCTCAATATAAAGCAGCATTATCAGCAGACCTCGTGATCTTGGTGGCGGGCACCGAACTGACGGGGCGCCCCGGGATGCAAGCAGGCTTCCCCCAAAAAATTTCGGAGAATTTCACACTTTATTCAGAACATTTGTGTTGTGAAACAGGAATTTGGTTCTCTTTCGTAGGGTATGGTGGCCTTGTAAAGGATCGTTGTTTTAAGGGATCTTGCTTCCTTCTAGGATGGCTTGCTTCCTACTACGGATGGCTTGCTTCCTTCTGAAAGTGCTTAAGGGGGCTTGACCACGTTTCTGGCTGCGACGATTGGTCCCAGCCGGTGTAGTCCTTGTTCTTCTCTTGACATGTTCCTCAGGTAGTGGGAGGTGAATGTTGTCGAGTGTCGCCAGGAAGCTGCCTGTAGAATCTCTTCTAGTGGAATGGCATTATGATGTGCCCAAGACGTGGAGATTGCTCTGACCTCGTGTGCCGATGCTCTTTCCATGCTCAAGTTTGCCTTGTCGTAAGCAACGTCGATGGTCTTCCTAATCCAGCGAGAGATCATTGCAGCTGAGGTTTCTCCTGTTTGGAAGTCCACTGAGAGGAAGAGTTGGTTTCTGCCTCTGCGGATGTCTTCGTGTTGGTTGCGGGTGAGTCGAAACGCAGCGCCTGGATCGGGCAGCGTTGGCGTTCTGGTTCGTCTCCTGTTAAGTCGGAGAGGGCTGGGAACGTGATGGGTTTTGGTGGTTCAGATGGTTTTTGAATGTTTGAACGGAAACCTTCTTTGGATAAAGTGTTACAGACGTCAAGTTAGCACTAAAAATGCAGAAGGCTGGGTCTGCGGAGAGGGCTTGAATTTCGGAACAGCGGGCACTTGCTGCGAGAGTCACTAGGAAGACGGTTTTCCTGGTTAAGAGGTGGAGAGAGCAGTCTTGCATTGGTTCGTAAGGGGCTTCCATTAAAGATTGTAGAACAATTGATAAGTCCCAATCTGTTACGAGTCGTCTTGTTGTGGGACGTTCGTTTTCGAATGAGCGGAGGAACGATGAGATCCGGCAGTCTTTGAGGAAATGGGCTTTGCCTTCTGCTTTGAAGACTGAATTTAGAGCTGAGCGGTAGACCAAGATCGTTGAGCCTTTGAGTTTTTCGATGTCGGAAAGGTCGTTGAAGAATCTCAGAAGGTCGGGCAGCGAGGGATTGATTGGATTAATTTCTCTTGCGTGGCACCAATGAAACCATTTGGACCAGTGACTGTCGTACATTTTGTTTGTTGAGTTTCTTGTGGCTTTTGAAGCGATCCGGAAGGTATCATCTTTATGAATTCCTGCCTTTTTGAGGAGTTTGATGATAGTAGCCACGCGTGAAGATTCAGGTTTGCCAGATTTGGGAGTAGTTCTGTACCCTTTTGTTGAGACAGAAGATCTGGTTGAAGAGGGAGGCTTCTTGGAGCGTCGACTAGTAGAGAGAGAAGGTGTGGAAACAACCCTCTCGAATGTCATTCCAGTTGCAGTCGCCATTTGGCCAGTAGACCTTCAAAAGTACTCGCCATTGCAGAGTTCATGCTCGCCACATACCAAATACGTCTTGCACAATGCATGGTTTCTCCAATTCATGCATTTACAGAGTTGTAAAATTTTTGTTTACCCCAGTACTGTTGCAGAAAAGGCTGTTGTATAGCCCTTGCAAACCTGAGCATAACGCCGCAAACCGTTTGTTTCTAGGTTATACGGTTCCGAGATATCACTATTTGACCGCCATTTTCTATTGCTAGTCGCCATTTTGGCGAGTAGGGCTAAAAGTCGCCAACTGTTGATTTTCATTCGCCAAATGGCGAGTGGCGACCGACATTGGAGAGGGTTGTGTGGAAACCATGCTGCTGACGGCCAAGGAGGGGCTATGAGAAGGAATAGGCTTTGGCTTTCCTCTGCTTTGCAGTATTTGAAGAAGGAGTTTGAACGGTGGGAATAGATAGGCGTACAGGTTGTGCCACGGAAGTGTCATTGCGTCGACTGCCATTGCTTGATCGTCCGGTATCGGGTTGATGTAATGGAGAAGTCTGGCATTGTGCTTCGTCGTGAATAGGTCTAACATTGGTGTTCCCCAAATCATGACGAGATATTCGCAAGTGGATTTCTTGATGCACCATCTGCATCTTTCGGACGGTGTCCTGGATGATGTGTTGAGCTTCACTGTAGGTGACGGGCGTAGGAGGCCCAAGGGTGTAGAGAGCCACGGCTTTCCCGTATGACGAACAGTGATGGGGCGGGTTACTGAAGGCGTAGACGGCCAAAGGATGGTGGACCAAGGAACCGAAAACAGAAGGGGTCCGGCCGAAAGGCGGTGTGTTCAGTCCTGTTGATGAACTTGATGGGAGGCCATGGTTCCAACCGAAAGACAGGGGTGAAACTCCAGCCTTTATCCTTTTTACGAATTAATTTTTATAGTGGTTGGACGTCACCCACCCGTGTTAAAGCTAAAATGTCTGTTCCCCATTTGGCTTGTCATCGTGTAATATGAATAAAAGTCAAAGCCGCTAAAGAGAGCTGTAGACAAACCAACGTCCAATAGAAAGAATTGTACTGAATGAGCGAGCGAACTGAGTTAAATTCAGTGCATTTGTAATGAGTATACAGAAGACCAATTTAGTATCTCAAAAGTATCACGAATTAGTACACAAGTTTCCGTCGTTTGATGTTTTAGTTAAGGGTTAACTGATCCAAAGTCAAAATAGTAAAGGAACACACACAAGCTTTCCCGTAAGGTTACCAAGATGTTGCATAAGCATCCACGTGACACCTTACTGCTGTCTTCAACCATTGCAACTACCAAAAAGAGTAAAATACAAGGCCCTGCACCTGGTTAATTTTAGTTTTTGTTTACCTATACGAAAATATACATTACCTTTTTTAACATAGCAGCCCCCCCCCCATGGAGCTTTATTACCCCTAGCGTGAAAGTTGGCTTCCCTGCCGGTCTCGTAACACACTGCGCATGACAGGAACTGGATCAGTCTATATAAGCGGCCAGCAGTGGAGCACAGCATCTTTCTTCCAACCCACATGAACCTAGTCCATCCGTGGGGAGGCTAGGACGAATAAAAAGGTAATGTATATTTTCGTACAGCAAACAAAAACTAAAATTAACCAGTTGCAGGGCCTGGTATTTTAGTCTTTTTATTGCCACAATATCTATTACCTTTTTTTAATATAGCAGACTTCGT
Organism: Lithobius niger; assembly: GCA_023313725.1. Classification (NCBI taxonomy): domain Eukaryota; kingdom Metazoa; phylum Arthropoda; class Chilopoda; order Lithobiomorpha; family Lithobiidae; genus Lithobius; species Lithobius niger. The sequence goes on from JAHWFP010272322.1 coordinate 69,704, forward strand.
CACGTCAGGTGGAGGGCTAGGTTCACCAGAGTACCCCCGTTACGCGTTACGAGCCAGCAGCCCCACGGAATGTGTCCGGGTTAAAACAACGAATGTGCCTCAAGAAGCACGGAGGAGAAGTCGACAGGAGAGGGCGGAGCACAGAAGAATTCGAAAGGTGAATCGAAGTCACAAGATAGGTGTAATGTTACAAAGCTGGGAGCAGTAGAATGCAGGGTGGCGATCCGTTGTCCAAAAGTGGGCTGGGCAGAACGCACATGCCGAGCATAAGAATCTTGTGAGTAGCGGAAGCTGCACAAGCCAGGAGGACCAGGAAGCGAGCCGCCGTCAGGTGTATGAGGATTGCACAAGTAAAGGATAACAGAACGTAGCCGAAATATCCGATGGAAGAGACACCCTGCCCAGTCCGTGACATAGCGTGGAGTAGAAGAGATCGGTCACACGGCGTGGTAAGTAATGTTGGACCGCGAGTAGAAGGGAGGTGCTGGGAAGAAACATGGTGTGAAACACCAAACGTCCCACGCTTCCCTGTTCGAAGTCGTCGTGTGGTGCTTTGCTTTATAGATTGGATGGAAAGGTAAGTCTGAAAGTAAGGAGAATCCAGCGAGGGGAGGTGGTCCCAGATTCGGCCTTAGGCTTAAAACGGAAGCAGGTCTCCTCACGGCCCGTAGCAGCGTATTGAAATCTAGATGAATAAATTGATGAGAAGCGAGTGCTGGTCCGTGGCTAGGGTGGTGCCCGGAACCCCAAGGCAACCCCTTTGGCTTCCCTTCGGCATGGTGAATGTGGGAGGGCCCGGGTGGAAGAGTCAGAATGGTAGGAAAGTCCGTTGAAGACTGGGATAAAGTTAGATGCATCATCATACTGCCAAACCGAGTATGAAGACAAGGTTTGGCAGTCCGGGTCAATGCAGATTCCAGTGGGCACGGGGCTGGTAGAACCGGCGGATCAACAGCGACGGTCGACGGTGTTGCCAAGGACGAGGAGGTAGTCTTCGAAGGGCGTGGATCCGGTGACGAGCCAGGAGGTACCGGGAGTATGTTTGGAGGTTGATGAGACACGGTAGGCTCAGAGGAAATGTCAGGAACAGCGGGTTCGATCGGAGGCATAAATGATAAAGCAGCCGCTGCTGATGGGTCCCGGAATGGCGATGCAAGTAGTGACAGGGCCGCTTCGTAGAGTTGACGCACCGTTGATATGGAAGGTGAAGCGGAGTTGGAGCGGGAGATGTGGGGGAGAGCGACTCCGTAGTGACGTTGAAGTCCCGTGTAGCCGCCTGGTTCTTGACCGGCTACAGTAGAATACCCACCATGCGGATGAAGATGAAAGCGGTGAAATCCACTGAAGCTTGCTTTTGAGGAGCATGTAATTGGTAAGAAGGGTTTGGTTCTGGGCCTGGAGCACGTCTAGTTCAGAGAGAGTAACCACCTCGGCTTGCAAGCGCTAATTATGGTCCTGGGGCTTTGCTAAAAGAGGAGCAGATGATCGCAGGGTCGCATTTTCGGAACAGAGAGCAGCTAATTCAGTCGCAAATCCTTCGGCCATTGATAAAATAAAACGAATGTTTAGGTCTACATTTTCGAGGTTCCGAACCGACAGCTGGAGACCCCTTGTGAAGGCCGCTCGGATCGTTGAGGCAGGCGGAAAGGGAGCTTGTTCTGATGCTGGAGGAGTTGAAGTCTCGTCGGCCCAGCCAGGTAGAGAATGGGGCGGAGAATCCGCAGCTGGAAGCAAGCCGGTGAACGGAGGAGAAACAATTGTCCCAGTAATCGTGGAAATAGCAGAAATTGGCGGCCGGATGGGAGGTGAACGAGGCTTCGTGAATAAAAACCGCGGTGGTGCCATTGGGAAGCAGATATTTTTGATCTTGAGTCCTATCAGCCGACGGAGCGGGAGTTTTGGAGGACGGAATTCCGAAGGCCCAGGGAGGGCAAGGTTGGAAGCTGATGTTGAATCGGTAGTCACAGACGCAGAAGGAACTGTTTGGTGAGGTTTAGAGCGTGAATAGCCCAAATTGGTCAACGTCGGCAGAGCCGAATTCATTGCCTCTGCTGCTTCTTTTTCTTTTGTTAGCATTTTTCTTTCTTTTGGCGCAGCCGATCGACACGAAGACGAGAGTCCACTTTGTTGGGGAAATGTCTATACAGAGAGCATTAAATCAATGCCATTACACTGGCGATGGTGTTGGCAACAAGGGTGTGGATCAAAATGCTTCATGGTCTTGCCAGCAAATCTGAGACACACACAAGGCGGAGGCACAGGGACATTTGGAACCCTTCGCGGAGGAAAAGGATCCTCCGACGAGGACGAATCGTTAGACGTGGTGAGACCAACGTTGCGAAGTCGGAGCAAACACACAAGTAACCGTTTGAGATACAAATTTCGCGCCACTGACGCAGAGCCAGCTGCTGGTGGCGGTGCGGCAAAACAGAGACCGGGAGGTCCTGGATGGAGACATGATGTCACGGCGGATAATAATATTAAGGAAAATATTAAGGCGTCATAAGACAGGGCCTAGGGTGAGGCAGGAAGTGTAACGGGCGACAGACAATCCTGGTGGTAGGAAGAAAGCTGCAACAGGCAGGAGCCGAGCCGCCAAGGAGCACAGCCGAAGCAACGGGCTGCAGCCAGCTGAATCCCGACAACGTGGATAGTATGTAACGTGATAAAAGATATTGTGGCCTTTAGGTAGCGTGGGCACACACCGGAGACCACAATCCGGGAGTCAGATTGCACGCTCGACCAAGGAAGCACCAGTCACTCGTCTCTCCCCCCCCCCCCCCCATCCCCACAGAGTGCAAGCCTGCAGTGAGAGACACGGAAATGGCACGGAAACGTGACAGGCAGGCTTGGCTGGGATACAAGAAAGGCGGTGTTACAAAGGCGTTTAATGGGACACACCGGAAGGAGCAGCGGAAAAACGACTTAGCACCGTTATTGCCACCAGAAATACACCTGGTAGCAGAAAACGGCCTGGCCAGGCCCCGAGCCGACGTTCAGCAGACAGGACGCAAGGCGGAGGATCAGAGAGGAATAGCGAGTCGGTCGAAAAGTCGGAGAAACACAGGAACCTGATCTGTACCCCTACTGGGGGGGGGGGGGACAGGGACCGACCAAAACGTCGTTGTTGAAGATCGATTCCGAAGCATGGATTAATGGTGCAGCAGTCGTAGCTGACCGAGGCAGCTGTCTCACAGTGTCGTCTGTGTGTCTTGTCATCATCATTCAATAGTTTTATGTTTTTTTTTAAACCTCAAGCAGCGTGAAGAGAGCTGGAGTCAACACAAGGATGACAATAGTGGCCTCAGTGTTAAGAACGAGAAGGAATCGGTCGTAATGCAGAAAGTTCCTTAGTACAGGAGACGTAGATCGGAGGCGCAGGGGAACTGGGCAGACTTCGTGGTTGAAGCGGCTGACGGATCATTGCGACCTGTGACGGCCCGGCAAGAGGGGACCGACCAAAGCACTCAACAGGCAGTGGCACCTGGGAAAGGCGGACGGATGCAAACAAGGTGGCAGGGTCCTGTGGAGGCGAGCCAAAGGTGGAATCGGGGGCAGACTCATCGAATACCGGCTCCGGCATGGGCGGGCTTCCCCCGGAACCGGAGGACGAATCCGTACCAGCAAGGAGGATCGGCGAAGCCATGTTGAATTCTCGGTTTTGATGAACCCCAAGAGCAACCGACAACGCAATTGCCCTAGGAAGAAAGATGCTGTGCTCCACTGCGGACCGCTTATATAGACGGATCCAGTTCCTGTCACGAACAGTGTGTTACGAGTCCGGCAAGGAAGCCAACTTTCAAGCTAGGGTTAATAGAGCTCCAAAACACTGCTAGTAATAGAAAACTGGAATCAACAATTAAAGACCAAAGGAGCTGAAAGAGAACTGCTGAAAAAGAACTTCCAACAGAAGGGCTTGCACTGAATGAGTGAGCGAAGAGAGTGAAATTCAGGGTGTTTACAAGGAGCAGTAAGGTTCCACATTGACTAAACAGTACAGCAACACTGCTAAGGCTGAAACCTTACAGGAAAGTTTATTTGTGTTGCCTTGCTGCTTTGACTTCGAATCAGTTGAACCTTACCTTAAACATCAAACAACTTCGTTAGCCAGCCTGCATAAAAATGAGCTTAAGGGAAGAAAAGATTATCTCCTCACTGATCTGCTTCATGTTGCGTTAGAATTACCTAAAATAATCAGCTGAACAACTTTTTCCCATACCGTTTTTAGGGCAAAAGTTTTGTTTGACCCAAGTTGCTCTGTTTAGTGTCATCACCGCCTTTGCTTGTTGCCAGGATACGCCGAGTAGCCTTTACATCAGCGGTTCCCAACCTTTTATCCAGTTTTCCTCCCCAATGGTATGCATGCGATGATGCGCCTGCCCCCCCCCCCCTTCAAAAAAAAACTCTGCATTTTTTTTCTCATTCGATAAGCAGTGTTGCCAGATTGGTAGAAAAATGCCTATCGAATTTTGACCAACATAATGTGCACATGTATAAAAATGATAATGTCGCCATCCTCATACAATTAGCTTTTGTTGCGATGCATAGCTAAATAAAAAGTTCACCATTGATTTTTATAGTATGGTGAGGGAGTTCTTCGCGCCTCCCCGGTTGGGAGACATGGTTTTACACAAGGCATGGTGCCCATTCCAGTGGGAAGAGTCGGGAAGGAGCCCCTATTCTTCGCATGTTCCCAAAAATATGATTGAAGAAACTTCGGTGAAACATGTACCGAGGGTACATGGATGTTCGTTAGAGCGACATAGTGTTATGTCGAATTAATTTTACGACGACATCCGTTGATTTGCATTAAGAACCTCCATGTAACCCTGCTACGTCGCGTTGGTGGCGAGCTTGTAGCGAATTAGTGAAACCACCTCTTTACGTCGATAAAAGGAAACTTAGTGCGACATTGGACCTCCATGTACCCACTTAATCCGCTCTCTGGCTTGACCTAGATCTAGTAGTTCGCTATGATTGGATGAAACAGCTGACGTTAAAACGTCATTTTGGCGCCAATGCAACACCTTTTCAGTTAATTCGTAAACATGAAGAAGCTTTTGACAGTTAGATTGCAAAAGGCAACGAAATTTTGAGATATTAAAAAACTATTAAGAGGCAAAACCTGGAACACGTACGCACACGGTGGAAATTATTGATGGAGAGCGTGTTTACATAAAAAAAAAACACTAGCCGTAGCGGCAGTAGCTAATTCACGTGTAAGTAGTATTGAAAGTATTAATTAAAAAATAATATAATTAAATATTTTTTGATACCACATATTTATTTATGTGTTTCTGGACTGCCTATTCATTTATTTTTGGCCTTGGTCCCCGGCAACAAATTCCTGTGCTGTGGGCCATACCTTTACCTAGAGGTGGGCGCGGTTCGGTGCGGTTCGGGTTGGTTCCGGGTAGGGTCGGTTCCCAAAAAAATAATTACTGTGGTCTGCGGGCAGCTGCGGTTCTAAAAATTAAATTACGGCAGTTTCGGGTAAACCGTGTCTAAAATAAATAACCGCTGATAACCGCGTGTCATAGAAAATGCGAACTATCGTGTCTATTTGCTTTTTTTTTCCTTGATGCACCTCGATTCACCTTCACAACTAGGTGAACGCAAGGCTAATGTAGAAAATGCAAGACCCGAAACCGAAGCTTCAGTGCGCCGTCAATAGCAAATCAAACCGTACAAACAGCAAATGCACGCTCGAGAAGGAGGAAGGGACGAACGCGGTCAAGATTTTTAAAAACTTTTTTTTATCTAACCAAAAAAAAAATACTTTGACGAACAAAAAATAATAATCAACTGAGAACAGCGTTTGTTGAATTATAACAATGTCTTCGTGTGGCTTTCTTTTGTTTTCAACATTTTTTTTTTTCCGTAATCAATGTCTTTATTAGATTTTTATTTAGCGGTTAACCGCGGGTACACTGCGTTCGAGTCGGGTCGAGTTTTATTATAGCACACATTTGCGGTTTTGGGTCGGTTTGGTTGTCAGTTCAGACGTTGCAGTTCCCTGCGGGTCGGTTCCAGTTTCTGTAAATGCAGGCAAGTTCGGTTCCCAAAAATTGGACCTGCGCCCACCTCTACTTTAACTAGTTTGGTATGTTTTCATGCTTTTATTTAAGGTATGTACAGCGTTAGCATACTGCTGCGGGCGCCGGGTGTGTGTGGGG